>QEYB01001088.1:0-125426 GCA_017562135.1 Dipylidium caninum
TAATTCCATCCTTATCGACATTCAAACCGCGCCCTCTACGGCGTCCACCCGCCCCACACGTCGTCGCACAAGAACATCATCTGTCTCACCGTCCATTCGGCTCTCCAGGCAAAGGACCTATCTGACTTAGTCTGCTAGAATGCGTTTCGCCCCCCAATCTCCTCGAATTACTACACGCGTTTCCTTTCCGACCTCGCGCCTTTCACCCATCCTCAGCGAGTCTGCGCGCTACTTTGATAGGCCGCTTACAACCTAAAAGCCATACCCTATGCAACCTTTACGCCCCTTCATCCGTCGAACGATGTAACTCACTTACTTGACCCCTCGCCCAATCTGCCTCATCGTGTCAACTTATCTACCTTACTTCCTCCTCTCAATTTGCGGGTATCGTGCTCTCCACCCTAGTTCTACTCTTCCGAGATTTCGCATCTTAGCTGCTTGCACCTCTGCTTATCGACTATGAACACACATTAAGCGGTTAAGATCCCATCTAACACCATGTTGGACTCAGCTTACCCACCACTTACACCCCACCTTCCTCTTTGTGGTCATTTCAGCTGTTTCCCTAGTCGCCTGGAATGGAATATCACGAACAAACTTTTCGCAGCACACAATTGTAACTTCAGCAAGACCTGCCACATCAGCCCAGGGGAATCGAACGACACAAAGGAAAATCTGTTTGTTTGCGGAGCGTCTTAGCGATTCAAAAGCCACAAAAGGTGGCAGCAGTGGGTGGAAAATGTGAATCCCGCCAACAAAATGACAACTGGTTGTAGAGAAACCTGTACAATGCGAAACTGTGCAAGGATATCCTGGTCACCAGACATCTCGGTACACAGAGCGGATAGCAGCCGTTGACACACCGGAGAGCTCGTCCCCCGTCCGCCGGCGGTCCAGCGCCTTGTGAACGGCCACTCGCACAAGCGCGTCCGCACGCTGTTTTGGGCCAAGGGATTCCGCCTGTTCTCGTTCCACCGTTTCTCGGTTGTTTATGCCCGCGTCGTGCAAATAGTCATGTGAGCCCAAAATCGCAAATAAATCGCCGTGTTCATGTGTCGCGACCAGGCTCAGAAAATAGCTAGAACTACTATGTTCTCCATGCTGTTTCGCCTCCCTCCTCCTACCTCGCCTATGCAGTATCTTTTACGCCACGGCTCTCTACCTCGAGAGTAAGTCTCAATCTCCACAACTGTTTGGTTTTCAGTGCTCTGGGCTTCCTCCTTTTGGGCCACTTCGGCCTTGCTTCCGCCCCGTCCCCTTGCCTTGGCATTTAGGGTCGGGTGATCCTCTGGCCGGACTCGAATGTCCAACCTATTCACTCGATGACAGTTTGACGCTATTTCTTCCCTCATTTTAACATCTCCCCAAATTTTACTGGTAGATAACATGCAAAGTTTTGAACGGAGCCCCGTCCGGACAAAACAGTCTTTTCCAACCCTGTTGCGATAATCTCTATTGCGTGCTGAGCGGGTTTGCCGATGGGACCTTGCCAACCTTGTCTGCCTACGCCCACTTCTGCTGGAGCGATAAAAATGCTGCAGCAGTGACTGCCCCTGCGTACCGCTTTCGCCGTTAATTCAATGGTCTATTGTATCACTACACTTTGAAACAGCCTTTTACCAACCGATTACTCCCGTATAACATTCTAGCTCGCCTTATTATCATGAAAAGGCCTTCGGCTGGCGCGTTCATAAGAATGTCGGGGACAGTTAGGACGTCGGTTTAGTCTCGCGTCTACTACAGCATTCTTCCATGGACTCTGCGATACACGAATTTGCGGTTCGGGACTCTAACTAAGTCTGTAGTGGACTGTGCTAGGGCCCTGGACGAGGGCAAACTGACCCCACCAAGCGGTGTTTTTGCATGTTCCCCAGTTTGCGAGGGGTTTTCTATTCACCGTGGCTAAATGAAAGGTGAAAAGAAAGTGCTTGTGTGGGTAATGGCTAAGTACTAGTCGGATCCCCCCCACCGCGCTTTCCCTTTTACCCCATGTCCGAATCTTATTGTATTCTTAACCAAAAATGATTCCAGCCCGCCTGAACAAACGCCTACCAAAGAGGGCTAGTTGTCTGCAAACCGGACGAAAACCACACCAGGAACTGTAGGCTCGCCGCTGTTTAGAGTGAAGGCAAAGCAGAATATGGTGGAAATGGTGAACCAGGGGAGAATCTTATAGCTGCAGACGTAAGCCCTTTGATGCAAAACGACCGATCCCCGTGATAACTGTGAGTCGTGTACTGAAGGTTCCCAAAAGCTGGGAAAGAAACCACCCTTGTGTTCCACTGAGTAGCGCTTCTCATGTCCGGCGTTTAGGGAACTACACTTAACGCCACAAGTTAATCAAAAACGTTAATGCCGTACCTAACATCTATTTTTCACCGACACCTGGAATTAAAAGTACGAGCTGCTGTAAATCACTGAGAGGCTCAGGATTTTGTAAACAAAAAAGAAGCAAATGGCACTTTTGTGAGAAGTGATTGGCTTTAAAAAACAACCTATAAAGAGGGAATGTCGCCCGAACCCACTTTATAACGAAGCATGCTATCGTGCCTCCTTTGTCCTCCTGTTCGATGTATCCTCACCTCGTGAGGGCTTAACCAAGTAGATGAGTCAACTTCTGGGTTATTGTTAACGGCCGCATTTACCAATTTCAAACCCAACCTGCTGCAGTGTGGACAAGGAGATAATCAAACAAATGCGCCAAAAGGGCGAACAACTGCACACTATTTTCTATCCTTAACCTCGTAAGGAATATAGCTGCAGCAGGACAATTTTCACCCGTGCCTGTGACCCTCTGACATGTCAGTTGGAGGATTCCGCGAGGAGGTGTGCCAAGTGCCTGATGCGGCCGACGAGTCTGCCATGCAAAGACAGAGATATTGGTGCAGCGGGAAATGCCATTGGTACCACTTCTGTTCTACCGCCTGAATTTTGCCCCACCTTTCCCCAACCGGCACCTACTCCATTTACAGAGATCTACTGTCAAAAATTCTGAAAGCACTGTGATTTACCCCTTTCCCCTAGTTATTAAGATGAAATGTCGAAACATAATTCTCGATGTCCGATCATTTAACCCTAGGAGTTTGCCTTTCACGGGATAAAGCTTTTAGAATTAACGAGAGCGCATTAGTTCTTCTCGAGAATAATGATTATCTTCCGGGCAACAATAGACGTCAGGACCTCAAAAGGAGGCCCAAAGGTCCCTTGAAAGCAAAAATGCGGTAACAACGAAGAGCAAATGAGGGGTCAGACACGTACACAAATGTGACTGCAGCAAAAAAGAAGAATAAAGTCTCTGAGATGGAATGACTCTGTTTCGTTAAAATAAGGCCAAATATGATAAAGATAGCGTACAAAATTAGCGCTACAAGAGTGAGGCCGTGGCAATTACCTACCAAAAAAAAACACGGGAGGCGTAAGGGCAGAACTAGACAAATAAGAACTATTAAAAATTTGACAAACCTTGGGGTAAACAGGTAGTTTTGCGGTTGACATCGATCGGTGCATCCGCTCAACTCCAGTCCTCCTCGTTGTCACGCCTCCCACCGCCTCCAACGCCCTTACTCGTCACGGGACAAACGCGGGTGTGGAGCAGTATCTTCACCTAGTCAACCCATCGTCTCGCCTTCGCGGCCTCCACTCTCGCAGAGGCAAGGGCGCAGCCACTCGGAGCACAGTGAATGCTAAAACACCCTCACGATGTCACCGACCCAGAACGCCTGCCAGGGAAGTCCCCATCCAAGCCACGCCAGCCGGCATTCGACCGAGCCGACGACAATGCGTGGCAGAAGGAGGCGGACACAGCTTGCCGCAGTGGAGCCATACGGACAAAAGGGAGGTGCGCTGAGAGGGGCGGGGGCGAGAACATGACCATCTCCGCCCCAAACCGGAATTTCGCCACCCGAGAAGCCGGGCGAGAGGCGTTTTTTGGCGGCGGCCTGTGAGTAAAGGCAATCTGCGTGGGCCACAAGCCACATCTTATATGCGGACCACTTATTCAGACGCCGCCGCACGGAACAGACGCATCAGCTGTCAAACGGTGCACACGACGCCCTTTCCCACGCCCAGAATGGGCGTCTCCGCGGTGAATGAACAATCACCTGCATCTGGTCGCATCTGGCCAAGTCTGGATTGCTTTGCTCGCGTTCCACACGCGTGACGCCAACCTGAAGGAACTCATTCTCACGCCACGCGGTGTACACACCTCACACCGGGTAATCAGGTGGGTGTCAATAGATAGATGAGAGGACGCTGAAGCGGGGCAGTCCAATGAATGGAGGGGTGTTTCCAACCGGGTTTTTGGTTCAAAGGGCAGCATAAATCGTCCGGCAACTCGGCATGTCAGTCGGTGTGGCGGCCAACTTCACAGCTACTCGCACACCGCAACGCATAAAAAAGAGGTTGTCTTGCCAAGCTGGCAACCCGAGCTCTTTACACAATAATGTTTATAGCGGAGGACTATTTTTTATCATAAGAGCGAAAAAATAGTTCCCAAAAAACAAAAAATAAGATGATAGAAGATAGCATACACAGCATAGGGGTGGACATTAGCAAGGAGATTGTCTCAAACAAGACACCGCGGAGGTCCTTTGCTACGCGTGTGAGGTGATGCGCCTAAAGGCTGGGCGTTTGAGTGACAACTGGGAGCACTTACTCCCCCCATACAGCACATGTCCTAGCTCGAGGAGGATATTCGCAGTTGAGGATACTTAACTAAGGGTACCTTCTCGACTCCGACGGCCATACTTTACGAAACTCCACCAAATTCTTGCTACTGTTTTCTCAGGCCCAGGGTCGAATTTGGCGGCTTCACACACGAGGCGATCTGTTGGGGTCCCTCAAGAACCACTCTTCCACAGTGGCAAGGCGGCCTGCTGGCAACAAGGAGTGTAGACGGTAAGACTTGTTGGCGAGCAGATCGCAAGACGCGAGCGGTACTTGTACAGTTGAGGATTTCACATTCACGAAGTTGATTGCCGGCATGCAAAGCTCGGTCTTCCTTCGAAAGTGGTGTCATGCAGGATGCTGGCACCTGTGGATGATTCGATCGCATTGGCGATGTTAGATTGGGCTCGGGTTAGCAGAGTTTGCTCATAGTGGGATAAATAACAACACATTGCCTTTCCCAATGGTCCTCCATAGTCCCCCATTCCTGGCCTCCGCAAACACCACACAACATATCAGTCCTCCTTCTTCCTTCTCCTTCGTCCTTCTTCCTTCCTCCTCCTTCCTTAGTCCCACCAAACTCCATCTCTACTTCCAACTTTCATCGGCTCTCGCACCATGTGACGTCAACTGCGTGCACCATCCCCTAGCTTCTCTCACTTCGCCGTAGACTCGTGCCTCGTACGCCATCACTCGTGTGTCTCAGTGACACATTCTTCACCAAAGTCACTCGAAGGTGACGAGCCAGCCCGTTGCCACCAGCGTGGGTGATACTGGTGCGGAGCGATCAAGGCAGGAGCGAGCGAGTCACTCACGTGGAAGGGTCGGACAGGCTGGTCAAAGCAGTCAACATGGCCAAGGTGGTCAAAGCGGACACGGGTGACGGTGTGTAGGGCTTGGGGGTCTTTCCGTGGCTGACTCAAAGCCCCTTCCACTCTCGACGACTGACTCCATGACCTCCCACGCCTTAGGAAGTGGAGGAGAAGAGGAACGACTGCAGCAGCAGTGCTCAGGCGACCTCAACCCAGACTGCCTCTGCACAAACAACCTCGAGTTCACTGATGGAGAGGCCGCAGTGTCCCCTCCGGCCCACCTCACTCGATCCTTTCTCTCTCCCCACCTTCATCTTCTATTTCGCGAACAAACACAAATCCTACTTAAATCTACTCAGGCGATGTGTGCGACGAGCGGTGGGCACCCCAGCAAACCTTCTCTCAAAACTCTAAGGACCCGAGGGCCTTTCATCCAAATCAGCCTTGCACGCAGTAAGAGAACGTTATGCTTCGTCGTCACAAATCTTTCTCACTCACCAACTCACTCAACGCAAATTGATCTCATTACTATGGCAATATTTTTACATCGCGAAGTCCTGCCACCATCTGGGAATTCCTCATTTTTTATACATTTTACCTTTTTCCCTCAGCAATAAACTGTTTTGATAATTTTAGCCCTAACTTCTTTTTATCGTGGCCAGAAAATGGTTTGTGCTTTTCTCTAATATCTCTATTATCTTTGAATCTTCCCCGACGCCTATTAAGTTGACAGGCCTCTACTGTTGTTGTGGCATACGGAATATTCTTTTTGTGCTACCTCATTCAAATCCGCCGGCGGCCATAACAGCTGCTAAAGCTAGACACGAAAATATGTTACACTATATTTCCCTTAATATTACTCTGCTTCACGAATCAAAATTTTAATGAGTACTTCAGTTAGAAGCTACGTGCATAATAATGTCGAATTTTGATTCCCTAATGGCAAGCCTCAGTGACTGTACAGACAGAACTGGCATTTATGGATTTATGTCTCGATAAATGTAAGGAAGACACTAATAGATTACTAAAGATGGTGAGTAAGTTTTCGATTTTAATGCTATTAATTAAGTCTCAACATTTTACAAGGCCATAAGATTGTGCGTTTCTTTATGAAATTCAGTATATTTTATTAAACAGAACCAGATACTTCGTTAAAAAGTCTTTAATATGAAACCTATTAATTTTGGCTTCAAAACTATATAACACTTTTTAAGACCGGCAAGGTATAGCGTTTTCGGAATCAAGATAGTTATAATGACTTTGGACTTCCTTCATCATCTTGTTTTTAATTATTTTGGCGTTGTGTCGACTTTATAAGATCTGACCTGTCTTTCCGTTGGCAAAACCAGTTTTTTGTTGCTTTCTCAAACTCGCGGAACCAACAAAGTTTAAAAATGAGTATGGGGCCAGAATCCAATACCCGTATTAGATATCGTGTGAAAAGACTTACCTATACACAACTTGAATTTGATGATGAATTCCATGCAGTAACAAAACCGCCTTTCACTTTATCCAAATTCAAATCTCACCTGCGCAAAGTGAGGCTCAAAACGTTCGGATTTGAAATCTTTCCGGTTTTTAAATCATTGATGTTATATTACAATCTACACTGCTTCACATTTGATGTGATTACCGGCCTGACCATGGCATTCTTTCATCTACCCCAAGGTAATCGTTTTTGCGACGCATGATTTATTGTCTCGCCTTAATAAAGGTATGGCTTATGGCGAACTAGCTGGTCTTCGTCCAATCAATGGACTGTATACGTCCTTTTTTCCCGTTCTGGCTTACTTCTTCTTCGCCACCTCCCGGCATAACTCAATTGGTATACTTCTAGCATTTACTTTGACTGAGAATTTTTTAAAAAACTATGCAAATATGTCTCTTTCCCGTTAAAGGTACATTTTCCTTTGGCCTCTCTTAATTTTCTCTGATCCCATTAATCGTCTAACCAGTTTATATTACACTCCAAATCATCCTAGCAATAGTACTGGGATGTCAACTGAAGAGTACGATTTTTCGACTTAAGTTGTCATTGACTCTTGCTTTCTGTGTCGGAATTCTTCAGGTAACTTAATCGTTTTTACGGCACTTATGAAAAATGTCTCAGATTCTCATGGCGTTGCTTCAAGTCGGATTATCTGGCCACATACTTATCTGGTCCTCTAATAAGTGGCTTCATGTGTGCTTCTGCATTTTCATGTTGTGGCGAGTCAATTTAGTTCCTTGTTTGGAATAAAATTACCTCGTGTATACGGTCCTGGAAATATTTTCATTGTAATTTTCAAAGATCATTTCTTAATCCCTCATCTACTTATTCGGTAGTTTGAGTAATCTTTTATCCAATTTTTTAGAAAATTTACAACTTATGTGCACGTATAACACAAGCCAACATCGCAACAATTGTTATCTGTGTCATTTGTATTACACTATTAGAGGTCTTCCGGTGCTTTCATTAACCCTTTCTTCCGAAAAAGGTTTAAATTTCCCATACCCGTGGAATTAATTATGGTAAGTCTGCGTTTATCATCAGCTATAATGGCCTACCGCGTCACTGAATCTCTCTTGCCACATGAGGCAGTGTTAAATGTCTTATGTTTAGCAAAATGCGCATATGTAACCTCGCACTTTATCAATCGTTTACTTTGTCTTCCTTGCACAAAAATTGCAAAACGCATGAGATAAATGTTTTGTTCTTATTTTCTCTTGTGTTTACTTCCTTTGTTTTCTTAGTTTGCGTTCTTACCACTAGGTTACTGTAGGAGTAGGGTGTGGATTATGAGGTTCGCAAGTCGATTTCGCTTTTTCTCTCGAGCCCTTTTCTACCTGTTCTAATATTTTTAATGAGTTATATGGAATAAGATTATCCAATTTTGTCATTTAAAGGAAGCTTATTATAAAAACTTTTTCAGTTTATTTCTACGGCCATTTAAAATATGAACAAGTACTGAGCACACTGCTCTCTTAAAATGAATCATCATTCGTAGAATTTTGGGGTTTTTTTGAAGGCACACTTGGCACCCTTTTTTATTTACATTCGCATATATGCCTTTAAAGTATGTTTCAAACTAAAGGATAACTTGTTTTGTGTTTTTACCCCAGGTAGTCCTCGGTACGGCCATCTCTCATTTTGTCGGCTTTTCCAGTCGTTGGGGCGTCGGTATTGTCGGTCCAATTCCCGGGGGGTAAGTCGACCCACGAATGTGAAATTACATAGCAAAGCGTTCCATAAGCTGACTCAAATTTGAATCTGCCATATTATCTCTTGACGAACTAAAAAATTTTTCATAATAATTCACGGGAATAGCAGGCATGCGATAGGGCTACTTGGGAAAAGGACGATGTGTCACAGTTACTTCACTCCTTTGTTTCTCCTCACTTTGATTTGGTAGTGGCGTCCTGTAGGCATTTTTTATTGGAGTCATTGCAAATTGAGACAAATGACAATGAGTTTATGGACTTTCCTCATGAAGAGAATGTTGTTTATTTCAAAAATGCTCTTAATTGCTACTTCATCCCTCTACAAAGCGGCCCGTTTTCTCCAAAATGAATATCCCTTAAGTTAGGATTAAAAGCTTCACTTATATGATCTAAAATTTAACAAAAGATAGGAGTATCTGGCCTCAACTTGATTGTATTTTATGTGTCTCAAGATATCACACATTTCATTGGGGTTCGAACAGTGAAGTGAACTTTGCCCCTTTTCATCTATCTTCAGTCTTCCTGCGCCAGTCGTTCCAACGTTTGCTTACTTCTCAGATCTTGTCCCAGATATCTTCGTTAATGCAATCGTCACTTTCACCATCAATGCTGGTTTGGTAAAGACATACGCTTCAGAATTCGGCTACGACGTTCTCGATAATCAGGTTAATGGAAATAGTTTTATAACTTGAGTGTTTTTAATCGATTATGACACGTCTGTAGGGGTACTTCACTGCTCTGTTCTAAACACTTGCACTGCGAATGGAATTTTAACTCTCGAAGCACCCAGTTCTGGGGCATTATCGCCTGAAAGTATTCTATTCTTGAAAGTATAGTATTCTTCTGTATCTAGATGACACGAGTAGCTGCGGTGTTAAAAACGTAACAGATGTAGATTTTCGCCATACATTTGAAGGCCTCTAATCTGATCTTTCACTGACAAATAATCCGCATTATAAAACACGAAATGTTAACATTCACACTACCTGAGTCATTTGTGCTTTCTTTTGACTTCTCTTTTGGGTGCTTATCATGTCAATAAGAACGCAGATCTTTCATAAACCCGTTGGAACTCACCAAAATAGAAAGGTTCGTTGTTTTATAGCAGGTTGGAAGGTCATAGGCTATGTCGTTAAGACATTCGTGTAAGCTAAAAAGCCTATGTATGTTATGAAAAACACGTGTGATATTATACGATATATAATTTTTGTTTTTTGCACATTTCACTTTGGTCGTTTTAACTGTGCCATTTATGCCACGCAAGAAATATTCGGGTGGCTCGAGATTTGCGATTGAATCATCTGCTCTCACTCTTCCTACTAACCACTTTGTGGACCATTGATACCGGCCTGCCCTCATAGTAAACGGAGCCACTCATTGGGTAATTCGTTTGCTGACAATCGCAGAGTTCACTTTTGCATTTTTTATATGCAACTGAACTCTGGTATATGCTTTTATTTGGGCTAAAATCTAACCGGTGGAAATCTTTATTTCTGAGGTTAAAGTTTACCAAATGCTGATAAAACCTTCTTACGAAACGGACTTGTTGATTGCAATATCGGTAGAGGTCCTTCTAACTTCCCCTCCCAAAGGAGAGACGAAACGGATTATCATGATTTTGGGCTTTACCTGCAAAATTCTAGTGGTAGAGGAATAACGGACCCTTCAGTATAGGAGTGCATAGCTCCCGTTCCTATATGTTTATTTAAAACAAGTATCATTCCGTTGCGCCTTTCAAAGGATAATAGTCTAACTGGAAAGTGCGCTCGTCTGCCAAATTATTTTACCAGTCAACACCTGTCGCGATGTTACTCTCCCCCTCACTAGCTCGTTTTTTCACTCCGAGGGTGCTAGAGAACGTAATTCTTCTCCCCCTCCATCTATTACAGGAGTTGTTGGCTCTAGGAATCAGTAACACGTTTGGCTCTTTCTTTCGATGTCACACAGCTTGCGGCGCACTCGGTCGTACTGCTGTAGTCGTTTCCATTGGAATGGCATCCCAGGTTAGTGTCGCATTATAACCCCTCTATTATGCCCAACACTGTACAGTAGACAATTTTTTTCATCTCTCTTTGTTACTCTGATTCATGGGCTTTTTTAACCGATAAACTGTACCTATTGCGAGTATACGAAGGGTGTCGTGGTCTTTCGTTGTAGATTGCCTCCCTCATTTCCTGTGGTTTATTCCTTCTGATTCTCTTCTTCATCGCGCCTTACCTAGAATCTCTGCCTCAGGTATCTCTTCCTTCCAAAATACGCGATTGTTTGCCTAGTTGGTCATTTAGTTGTCATTTAGTTTACTGTTTCCACGGCCCTAGTTTTGTTTTGTTGATTGCAATGAAGAGAAGTGGACAATGTTTTTTTTTCCACCGAGCCATTGTCAATCAGCGCCAGGTCGTAGCTTATTTTTCTATCCAGGTTGAAGTCAGAATTTACAAATTAATTCATCCTCTTTTGAGGGCATTATTTTTTTATGGCATTACAAAAGTGATTTTTTATCCGCGGTTCACTTCTAATTTACACATGTTAATCTTCATTTTAGGCTATTTTAGCGTGCATTATTTGTGTGGCCCTGACAAGTACTTTTAAGAAATTCATGGACCTGAAGCGCCTCTGGAAGCTGTCAAAAGTTGATGCGGTAGGCTGTGGGATATATCTGTTCGGACGAGTCCCTAGATTTCGTTTGTTTTTCTGTGGAATTATAACCCAGGCGGGGAAAGACATCGCGTCTAGGCTCCGGTATCTTATGTGTGGGCATTGCGTCTTTGTTTATGCAATGGAAATGTTTGATATACTTGGCCCCTAAAGTACCTCGTTATCATTTTATGAACATAATTCTGCACCAGTTAATTGAGTTACGAGTCTTTGTGCCGGGTCTTGCATTTCAGCATGCTTGATGACGACACAATTTCGAGGAAAGAGAAGACCACCACACCCTCTTACACTTGTGCTATGTCGCAATTGCTAGGGCTTCAACAATGACCACTTCGACATAGTATAGAGACTTGGGGCTTACGTTTTCTCAATCAGCGACTGTCAACCGAATCATAATTCCCCGTTTTGTAAATATTTTTCCAACATAGTATAGTTACTATAATCTTACATAAAAAGTGTGTCCCCCATGGTTTATCCAATGAGTGGGAGGAGTTTTTTGGGTAAGACATGCTGAATTTGTTAAATGTGAAAAATGTGCACCAATTTACTTGTTGTTGGATGGTGGATCTACTGCACCAAATTACTATTGGCTACTCCTATTCGGAACTGGTGGTCCATGCAGGAAAAATACCCATTACAAAGCACTATTAGACTACGTGGCGTGCACGAGCGCCCAGATTATGAACTCGCTATGTTTATGATAAAATTGAGGTTTATTAGCATGTCTTTATTTCGGCGTAAAACAACAAAACAGATAGTGGAATCATCGACACTTGCTCGCTCGCTTTAGCATGACGGGGCCAGTTCAACTTGTAGCTGAGATTCGAGCAGTTCTGGACTGTTAGCTGTGTTATCTCCTGATACCGACAAGTATTCAATTTATCTATTCTTCTGATTTGAAACGAAAGATCTTATACTTCTTAACTTCCTTCATGCGTACTTCAGGCCATGCTTGATGCTAACCTCCTCTTCATCAGTTACAGCACCTTCAAAAACTGAGTCACTGTCGGTAATTGCAAATTTAAACAGATCGTCCTAGAAAAGGGGAATTGAGAAGTAGCCTCTCAATATGCGCACCTACGGGAGGCACTATTGCCAACTTGGCCACCCTAATCTCCCATACATTCTCAATAGGAATGTGTGCCTTCACCCATCCCGGGCGGACACGCTTCTTTCCCCTCGACAGGCATCATCGCAGATCACAAAATAATAGTGTCCTATCTTCACCAAACGCTGGAGAAAGGATAGACACCCCGCTGTCTAACAAAATAACTCCACTAACATATATTCACCCTTAAAATCGCTGAAGCTAAGGCCTGAAGAAGCTGGTTTCATGGGATTTGGCATGTCTCATGTCCCAGGAAGTTGTAATACGTCTCATTCTGAGATAATGCATTAGAGGGCATTTGCATTTTCGGATAATGTTTGGTTAAATAGGACACTTATTGTCGTATTATTTGGCTAGGCGAAAGAGTTGAACTGAATAATGGTATAAAGTTTTTCTCCTCGGGAGTAAATTCTTCGCTCCGGCGACTGTTATGAGTGTCACCGACCCTCTTCAAGTAGATATTTTGGGTATACTGATAGGCTTAGAGGAGAAGAGGTTAGAACTGATGTCAACAGAGTCTGCTTTTCCAAATGGTAAATTTTTCCCATCACTTTTCGTTCCTTATTGGGTGGGATGTCCCATCGTAGATTTGTCAAGATCGCCCAACTTTCCTGGAACGTCCAAAGTAATTGGGTTGCGTCCACTTTACCATGGTTTCCATCCCGCCATCAACAACACATTCCACGTGTCCAAATGGGTCTACAGCAGACTGCACTAATCTAGAAGATGAGGTTTGCTGGAAAGTAGTGAATGGCGTTTATCAGCAACGGGTGACTGCATGAAGATAAAAATTCCTTACTTTCAACCGCTTTCTTATTTCTGCATCCTATCTGGGATGAACTTGACGCCTACAGCAGCGAGAATGATAAAAGCGGCGTTAACTCAAATCCTTCTCATGCATTACGAGGCAGTCAGTTTATTTATTCTTGTTTTGATGTACGATTTACTTCAATTATTGTAATTGAAATTTCTTGCACTTAACTATACCATTGTAGTCAGTTTGGCTTGTCTCCTTCTTGACGACTTTCGCAGTGGACATCATTTATGGCATCGTCATTGGGTTCGTCTACTCCATCCTCACTGTGGTCTCCAGAAGTCAATACGGTGGACGATTTCTGCTGGGAGAAGCAAAGAAGACCGACCTCTTCTCTGAAATTAAATGCTTCGAAGAGGTGACATCACCTTCCTTTTCATCCAACTGCCTTGAAACTCCGCCTCCGCTGTATGAGTAACAAAAAACATATTAAGCGACTGAATATACAGCATAGTATGGCAAGACTATGGGAACATGTTTGATTAATAAAACGCCACGATGTTTGGTTATCATCATCGTCAAGTCTAGGCAAGAAGTCACCGAAATGTCTGCCTACAACTCATGCTTGTGTATCTTCAGTGCTTCGCATTTGGACTTCTCGTTTCTGAGCTCTTTACTTGAGAAATTCACAATACTTATTGAGTTTTTAAGGCCAAACTTTAACTTTCAATAAGTGTTTTGTCGGATCTAAAAGTAACTTATTTCCAAATGTGTGCCTTGCTCCGTTCGGTCTTCATCCAGTGACGAAGAAGGCCTTACTGCGTTTGGAGGTGACAACAGTCTGGTTATTCAACGCCTTGTCTCGTCTGGTCTTTTGATTTTGTCAAAGATTTTGATTCTCACATGAGCATTACAGCAGTAATTGAAGGCCCAGATTACATGAATTCTAATGACCGGCTCGTATTAATGAGGGTAGTGAATTGCGCAATTCCAACGAGCCCCTTATTTGATTTAATACATGTTCCGAGGCCAGTCGCACTTAAATTCCGCATACCAAAAGAGCATTCCTTTTCCCCTCAACGCAGTTTGCGGTAAAACAAAGTCCCGAACTGGAATAGTAGAATCACCAATCAATCGACATTGCCAAGAAAAGTTGTCTCTAGTGGGTATCTTCCAGGTTCAGGCGTTAGTCAATTTTCACGGTCGCATTGACTCGTAGTGAACATCCTCGAAGCTTATAAATTGTGTGAATCTTGACTCCTTATAGTTACGTGAATTGGAGGGCATCAAGATAATCCGCTACGACGGACCTGTTTACTTTGCCAGCGTGGACTCGTTTCAGAAGACCATCTACAGTCTTTCTGGTGTAAACCCGGTTAAGGCGCTGCAAAAGTTAAGTGGACGCGAGGGCAAATGCAAATTCTTTTCCTCACTTAAAACGAAGTCTCCTGCTCATGATGTGATCGCGACTGAACCCATCGGCGAAAAAGCCGACTTTGATGAAGAGGTTATGCGTTCGGGCCAGTCGGTAAGTTGGTAACGGCCTCTTTACTTTCAAATCATGGAAAATTAGGATGTCAATGGGAAACGCTGTATGAAATTTGCCATATATCTTTGTACCACATTGTCAATTTCCTTTGTCACTACAAATTCTGTCGAGTTAAGGATGCCGTCTCGGTTATAAACAATTCTGCAATGTGTGAATACTTGATGCTCGATGTCTCCTCTATTCTGAGCTTTTTATCTTGCTACCCACTCCTTTCTCAAATGGATGATCATTTTCGAGCCAAACACGATAATAAACCGAAGATTGCTTACACCCTTTCGAAGTTTCCGAGTAGCTTTTGATCGGGCTTGTGTCGAGCCACAATTGTCATCCTGAGACCCATTTGTCTAACTCCAAAGTTAAGGCGTTCTAAGCATGCTACTTATGTTAGCAATCGCCAGTTTTATCAACAAACCTCTTCATTACAATAAATATCCTTTGGGATAGTCTATTTGTTAAATTTTTCTCAACGAAAATGCTATCATCTCCATTAGTTTAGCTGAATGTTATTAGAACGAAATCTTAAGGAAGTTTTGGAGTGCTGTCCGCGGATGTAGTGGTCCCTTCGTTGGTGGTCAACCAAGTTTGTCTTTTGCCAAAATGTGGGGCCAGGAGGCCCTCAGTTCACTGAGGGGGTTGAATAAGGCCTCATGACACAGTCAGACAGACTGAATCACTACTAAGCAAGAATGGTAGAAGAAAAATGATCTACCATTTAGAAATGACTTTACCTCATCGGCTGGGTTAACCGATGCTGATTGTCTCCTCGTTGCCATTTCCGACCCTCAAGGGCTTCGACCGTAGATCCAACAACATCTCACAAAACTGTCATTTATAATCGGTGATCAGCTTTCAGTCAAGCTGTGATTTTTATACGTTTTGTCCCCGTTAAAACGACTTGATTCTTCGATGCTCCTGCAACTGAAATTCTTTGGCCCCCTTCTATCTCTCAATCGTGCGTTCCTTTCCCGCTGATGAAATCCTACACTTCATGGCCCAAATTCCACTGCTAGATGTATGCCTTAAAGGTGGAAATTATCTCTTACAGTAGCCCCTTTTTCAAATCGTCGCACTAGCCATGTCATACCGTAACAATGTCTAGACATTTTCGAGAGGTCAGATGTATTTGACGCTTATGCTGAACCCTGAATTGAAATTGGCAGCCCTTGTGTCGTGATGACTTGAACCGCTCAAAGAGGCCTCAGTTATCTTCCATTAACACGCACTTGCACATTTCCCCTCAACCCAGAGTAGACTGTTGTGGCGCGCAAACGGGCGTCTTTCGTCAAAATCTTATCGCTTCTATGTTATTTTTTTCTCCTTGGTTTCCTCTCGAGGTCATCGCTAACATTCACCTGCTAAACACATTTTTTTCGGATTGTCTCTTTTCATCACGAAGATACCTTATTTTCAGATAGGAAATTTCCATAAACTCTTTGGCTTTATCGGGGTAAAAGACAAACACGCGCCCCCATGTCACAGTGATGAACCGGTTTTTTCCACCATGCGCCCTCTAGAAGATTATTTGGCTTTTGCTACCTCGCGTAGTCCTACTTCTTGTTCGGTGTCAGAGCACGCCAATGTATTTACCTCTTTGGACGCCGATTGAACGTAAACACACCTTTAAGTATCGAAATGTTAATACAAAATTTCTTTCCCTTTTTTGTCGCTAATGCTGATGATTTTTTAGGAAATTGTCGAGAGAGGAAGTCGGGTAGAAGCTGTCGAAAAACCTTTGAGGTATATAATCCTCGATGCCTCTGGCTGGATGTTCACGGATACTGTCGGATTGTGTGGTATCAAAAGGGTGAGTCGATAAGGAATGATCTATTTTTCGTTATTTTTATTCTACGAAGCGTTTTCTCCACAATTAGTCTAAATTAATGGCACAATCAAGTTCCGGAAGTAGCATTGTTGCCTCTAGCCACTCCCACCGAAAGATTAACGAGGAGGCCTATGACTCCTTAAAGCTGCCGTTAATCTATCATCCGATTTCATTTCCGTGGTGACCTCTTCCACTAGCGCGCCTTTTATACCTGCATAATTGAGGCTGTGGACGTCTAGACCCTCAAAACAGTCTACAGCCTTGTGTAAGAAGGACTTTTTTCCTCCGGATGAGGTTTCTTCTCGTCAAATTTCTATCTTGAGTTTTCAACAGCATTCTCATGAATTTTTTCCATCGCGTTCATTGCAACACCATGGGTAAGAGACGAGTGGGGTTCGAGACTTCTCTGTCTTATGAGCAGTGCGATGTAAGTTGAATAATCTTGAGCTTGAATTACCTCTGATCAGATTCCTTCCTGATAAGATGACCGAAGCCTCTTTGACTGGACGATGGGCACTGTGAAGAGAAGAAACAAGATGGTGCTACGCGGACATCATTCGTAGGTTTTAGTTTATTTCACTAGGCCATAGGGGTTGGTGGTTGTTTAGCGGCATGATGTTTAGGTTTGCCTAATCGTGAGGTAAGTACAAAGGACTTAGAATTGACCAAATTAGCATTTGTTTGTATTTTCACCTTGAAAGCATGAATAATTTAATAAGAAGTTGCACACCTTTTAAATTTGATGTCCTTTCAACTGTGCTCTTACGGGTGGTCTCCAGGTTGCGTCTCAGGAAGTGGATCAAGGGCGCCCGTCTTGGTTAAGGTCCAATCAAATCCCAACAAAGCTGGGATTTCACATATTGTAGAGAAGAGTGTTCGCTCGCCCTGGTGTCACACGGGGCTATGAAAATAGAATGCTTCTCCGGGTAAAAAGTCCTTACAACTTGAAGGAACATTTTTCTCATAATTGTGAGGAGTAGTGGGACTCGATTAAATCGTTCACCTATGTATTGAAATAGTGTCACTTTAAAGGTTGTGTCTTTACTTCCTCACCTCTTCTATGGGAATTTTGTTGTTAGGCGACGATCCAAGCGATATAGAGGCTGTCCAGTGCACTCCAATTTTGTCCGCCTAAGTTCATTAATATCTTGTTTATAGGACTTTTATATGGAAGTACTTCATCGGGCTCGCCGTATAACCTGCCACAATGTTCTGGTTACTGTTTAACTCCAGGAGACCCCTCACGGGAATGTGAAGAACTGTCACTTAAGTAGGCGTGTAATCTCCGATGGCTTTTGCATGACCGCCTCCAACCTCTACACAGCCGATCTTGGCTTCTGATCCTGATTTTCGTTAGAATATTCTGTCAGAATCAAATACCCTTACATCAAATGGTATATTCGCGAATTTTGTGGTTATGGAGGTAGTGATAGTCTTTCCTATCGGGTTGATCGGCTGATTACCATGTGCTTTTTTCCTCTCCTCGGATATATGCTAATATCGTTCCACGCTAGTCGGTCAACAATTGTTTGAATTAGTTTTTAAATGCACAATTTTCGTAAACACTTTTGCTACTCATTTGCATTAATACCTAAACTGCCTGGTTGTAGAATAGCAGGCCATAAATTAGATTGAAATACACGGCGGCCAATTCAAAACTACGAATACAAAAGTGAGCAAGAAAAGTCTATCCCCCTTAAAAAGTTATTTGTGAAACAAAATAACCTCCGCCCTCTTTAAATAGTGGGTGATTGAGGTGGACACTTGGTGGAGCCAAGAACCCTTAAAATGTGCCCGAAGATTGTTATCACAGCATATAGAGTATGTGGGGGACTAGTCAACTCAACAACCCTTATTCAATTTGATGTCTGTCACCAACTGAAAAAGAAATGTCATTAAAGCGAGTGAAGCTTTTTATTGAGTATTTTCACCTGAGTCGCTTGAAGAGCACAAATTGGTCGTAGGAGGAGACCGAGAATTCCATCAAGTAACTGTGTGGCTGGGTGGACAGCGTCCGTCCCACCGTCCTCTTCGGCTATTATCCCCCCCCGAGTGTGGGAGGAACAGGGCTTTGCGGAGCGACTGAAATGTGGGGCTGCTCATAAGTGTGTTCTGGAGCAGGAATGCCAGTTGACGTGCAGCACGACTACAGGTTGCGCCCAAGACCGTGATGGGGTAGCCGTGGAATTGTTTTATCTACTAGTACTGAATTATTTAGCGTCGGCACACATTGTCATTCCTCAGTGGGGATGGCACTTTGAACATTGACGTTATGGTAGATTGCAGGTGGGTGGCAACCAGGGGTGAAGTACATTAGCCTTTAACCTGTGACCAGGTCTTGCAGGAGGAGAGGAATACGGATTTATTAGAATATCTCGTGTATTAACTTCACAGATGATCAAGAAATACAGTGAGTTGGACATAAACATTTTTGTGGTGGCGTTGCGTCCCCGCTTGCGCGAGATGTTCGCCGACGCGGGAGTGTTCGTGGTGCTGCCCGAGGAGAACGTCTTTGTTAGTCTGTACGATGCAGTGCTCGTCGCCTTGGACGAGCTGCAATCAGCTGACGCGGGAAGGTCGGAGGTCGTGGAAGATGAAATAGAGGCGACGGAATTTCCCTCGACGCGACGTAAGCACCCGCCGACGTCGACGCACCACCGTGAAATCGCTGGATATCGTTGAGACTGATCCCGACACCACCACGGATTTCTCCGTAATGGGGGAGGAAAAAGTTACTGTCTTCTGATCACTTTCATTTCAGGTTGGTATTGACCACGCGCTCTCCTGTCACAGTCCATAATTTTCTATTCTCTAAAAGCACTTTTGTCCTACATTTTGTCAATCTTGTCAGTAATTGTTGGCTACTCCGACAATTAATTTAGCCAACAAAAACGGTGCTTTCAAGCAGTCAAGCCAGTGGGTGCGGGTTGATGCTGCTATGGGAGCACTTGGGTATCACTCAAACCCTCGGTTCTATCGCGTTATTAAGCCTGGCCTTCTTCTTGTCTACCTTGTTGGCAACTTGTTCCTCTCCTCTTGTATCGCTGTTTCGAATTCTGTGCATGGATGCGGTGGGTCGTTGGGAGGGGGGGGGAGGGGGCCTGACACCTCGAACTCCAATTTGTTTGGGTTTTCCCGTTTTATATGCTCCGTCGTACATTGTAGCAACACGCGCGTGTTCCATTATCATAACAGCGGTGTGTCAATCATCACTTTTCCAAATGGGTCTCCTTCAAGTAAATTCACGTGTCAACTGTCCGATTTCATATCACTGAGGCATGGGATGAGCATGAACACGTGCGTTAGTACGCTCGTCTGCAAATGAACTCGGTCATTTTCGCACTACTTCGGAAAATAAAGAACGTGAGGAAGAATGACAAAAGTCGCCATATCCACTCACGTCCTTGTTAGTCATTGTGTTTTCTAACATCTCCGTGACTGAAATGAGATGGCAGACGCAGTGGAGCACGAGGGGGCAAATGTCAACCCTCAGAATAGTGGGTTGGAGAGATCCGCCTTGAGTCAAGTTTTGTAGACTCCTTTCCAAGTGGTAGGGGAACATGGTGACGTCTTTAATGGGGTTGAGAAGGTCGTAGAGCGCTGAAAGTATTGAGACATCGAAGCCGAAGCTGGGAGCTACATGAAGTTGAGGTGCTCTCTTGAAAGCTTGGTGATTCGCGTTTCATGAGTCCTGGCACGGCGGCGTGTGAGGCTACGTGGAGAGACAAGCGATCACTTTGAATGAGCCTGTGGAATGCGTTGCCAGTCATCAAATCACAAACCGCCCCTGGCTCGGTCCCTTCAAACTCTCGGACCGTCTGGATGTGTGTGTGTGATGACAGCTCAAATTCTTCGTAGCATCAAGAGAGCATCGAACGAAGGGACGAGTCCTCACTGGTTGGGATGGGAATTTTCAATGCTTGCAGGCTGCGGTCCAAGCCACAGGCAACGTGGGCGAATTGTTGGTTTGGCGAACGAGGATGGCAACTGTGCGCAAGTCAAAAAAGTTTGGTAGCACATGAGTTAAAATGAATTGGGGACAAAGGTTGAAAGCGTGATGGTGCATTTGAGGAGAACACGGGGGTGCCATGCCAGTAATATGCAGCGGTGGCAAGGAAGCAGATGGGTGTTTTAAGAAGAGAAGAGAAGAGAAATGAAGTCGGAGGGAGGGCTGTGGCTGTAGCCAGAGGGAGACACGGTTCTTCCGGAGATTTAGCGAGTGTTCGGCTTTGTTGCCCATTAAAATAAGTAACAGCAAGAAGTTGATCCTGCTGAGTGGCGAGAAGCCGTGACGTCGCATAGTGAGTAGGGGTTGCGAGGAAAGACCAAAAACTTGTAAGACCATATGCAAGGTTGATTTGGCTGAAATGCCCTCGAGTCCTTAGAGTGTGAGAGAGATCTGCCAGAGTGCACACCGCTCATCGCACACATCGCCTGAGTAAATTTAAGTAGCATTTGTGTTATCTGCGAAATACGAGATGAGGTGAGGAGAGAAAGGATTGAGTGAAGTGGCCGGAGGGACACTGCTTGGCCTCTCCATCAGTGAACTCGAGGTTGTTTGTGCAGAGGCAGTCTGGGTTGAGGTCGCCTGAGCACTGCTGCTGCAGTCGTTCCTCTTCTCCTCCACTTCCTAAGGCGTGGGAGGTCATGGAGTCAGTCGTCGAGAGTGGAAGGGGCTTTGAGTCAGCCACGGAAAGACCCCCAAGCCCTACACACCGTCACCCGTGTCCGCTTTGACCACCTTGGCCATGTTGACTGCTTTGACCAGCCTGTCCGACCCTTCCACGTGAGTGACTCGCTCGCTCCTGCCTTGATCGCTCCGCACCAGTATCACCCACGCTGGTGGCAACGGGCTGGCTCGTCACCTTCGGGTGACTTTGATGAAGAATGTGTCAATGAGACACAGGAGTGATGGGGTGCTAGTCTACGGTGAAGTGAGAGAATCTAAGGGATGGTCCACGCAGTTGACGTCACATGGGTTGCGAGAGCCGATGAAAGTTGGGAAGTAGAGATGGAGTTGGTGGGACTAGAGGAAGGAAGGAAGGAAGGAAGGAAGGAAGACTGATGTGTTGTGTGGTGTTTGCGGAGGCAGAATGGGGACTGAGGACGTGGGAAAGGCACGATAATCTAACATCGCCCAATGCGAGATCCCATCAGGTGGAGAACTCCTGATCCCACTTCGAGGCCGTGACATGTGAATTCTTCAACTGCATTCCCCAATCTCCTAATGGGGATGCAATCTGACGGCGTGCTGCAGTACGCTCGAGTTAGCGATGCCGCCAACATGTGACCGTCTCACTCGTCGGCGCAGACAGCACTGTGGATGTGGTTGGGACCAACGAGTGCGCTGTTGTGAGCGCAATTTCCGATGTTGGTGAGTTTCGTAAGTAGTGACGGCGAGTCTGTGATGAAAGAGCCTCGGGTTGCAATGGCTCGCAGCCACAGTTGTGTGGCGGGAAATGGAAATTATGCGGTGGCGAGTAGCTGGTGAAGTTGGCGCCACACGACTGACATGCGAGTTGCGCCACGAGCGAACGAAGTGCCTTTGAACCAAAACCTCTGGACAATCCCCATTTCTTTGGGCGGTCGCCGCTCAACGCCCTCCTATCAGGCACGCATTGACACCACCTGTTATGGTCTGAGGGGTGGAGACCGCTGCGTGATGAATGAGGCCTCACAGTTTCGCGTCACGTCGTGTGAAACGCCTGGAGAGGAAATGTAAATAATTGTGGAGTTACTGAGGCAAGGCTTAAAAATGTGCATTCGTTTTGGATATTCCCCTACAAGATTTTAGGAAGAAGACTACGAAACGTGTTATATTTAGAAGGTAGAACAATTAGGAGGGGAATTAAAGGAAATTACGCACAAATGCGGTACCACCGACAATTGCCCGAGCAACAGTGGTGGTCCTTTGTGCAAAAGTGTCCAGCGCCAAGGCATCTTACACATTTGCCGATGCCCCTTTCGATTACTTGACAGTGTAGCGGATCACAGCAGTTATTCAAAATGAATTTGACGCATTGCTCACCCGCAAGCTTGCATCCTGCAAGAAATGCCATCTTTAGTTCTACCCTCATTTGTACTCTTCCATGTCGGCTAACTTGAGGTAGTTAAATTCACTTTCATGCCATTAGTAGGCGGAGAATGAGACCGATGCCAAGAGAAATCCCATTGGGCAATAGAAGTAGACGATAAACTTACTTTGATTGGCGTTCACTGTGACGAGGAGACACCCGAACAAGACGAAGATGTAGACACGCATGGCTGCGTTCAACCACGAAAGGCGGTTGCCTTCACCCGAGACTTTTATAGTCCGTGCGAGTTATCGCGGTGGCCGAGCGACAAATAGTGCGTGATTGGCGCACGCCCAGGTGTGCTGAGACTGAACCGTCCCCATGTTTACACCACTCGGTGACAGGAAAAGGCAGACGCACGATACGTGGGAGTGAAGGCGAGGAAGAGTAATGCACACAGAACACCGCTTCAACACGTCCTCCACTTCACTTGCACGGTCGTGAGGCCTCCCTTGAGGCCACCCTTCATTTCGGACAGACAGACACTTCTTCCCCTGCCAGTGCCCCCTTCACTGACCCCACGCACACACCTTGCACGACCAAGATTTCCCTCATTCACCCACCACCCTCATCTCCCTTGTACACCCGATGGAGACCGTAACTTCTTCCTCGTGAGAGACAGAGGAGAGAAGGAGACCAGGAGAAGGAAAAGAAGGCCGTCGGAGTGGAGGAGTCAGAGGGGATATAGTGAATCGCATTCTCTCACATCGTGGGATGTGGTGAGTGGGGGTGGCGGTGCAGGTTGGGGAATTGAATGGAAGAAAAGAAGGAAGGAAGGAAGGAAGGAAGGAAGGAAGAAAGAAAGAAAGTAGAGGGACGACAAATCAGTAAGGGTAATTGTGGTTTCGCCCATTGCACAAGGACAAAGTTAGTGTTTGTGGGTGGCGTTTTGTGTCAATGTGTGTGAGGCGTCTACGCGCAACGGTGATTGTCTTGGCACTTGCCTGAACAACACTCCGCATTCCTGATGCAGATGTATCCCGAAGAAATACACTTCACACACCTGCCGCGACTAAACCTAGTGCATCCTCCTCTTCGCCTGTTCACTTGACAGTAAAGTGGGCTGCAACACCTTTTGAAGAAACCTCTGGAACAGCTCGATCCCTCAGTGCGGCAAGCTGAAAAGTGCGGAAACAGTGTGAATTCAACCAACGCTCTGGCGATGCAGAGGAGACTATGGAGAAGGACTGCAACAGCCAGGGGAAAGAGTGGTCGGAGGCGGTGGGTGGATGGATGGGTGGGGACATCCGAGTCACACGGTGTGTGGTGGAGGGACTTACGGCGTGAAGCGCTCGCTGCAGCTAGCATGCACACGAGCAGGATGGTGACTGTGGTAGATGCTCGCATCTCGACGCCTCGTTGATCGCCAATGTGAACGATTGAAACCGACGCCTTTTATAGGTGCCCGGTGTCCGGTGACCTGGTGGATGCTGCATCGAGCGCATGCGACGGTCCGTCTCCCACGCAGACAGGTCCGTGCAACTCCTCCCCTTTTCGTGTGGACGCGTTGCACGACATGATGATTTGTGGAAGGGGCGTGGGCGTCACCTCGAGGACGCATTCAGTCACGTGGCAGCCGCGATGTAAGCGTGGGTGACCGTTAGTGAAAAATCATCGTGTTGGTGGTGGAGCTGTATGGAGAAGTCGGAGGGGGCCACGACGCTAATTGTGGGTGTCTGTCGTGACACCATTGTTTGCTAGCTTGGTGAGCGGCCATTCAATCTACTCAGTCGACTCACTCGTGGAGCCCTCTACATGGAATTCTATGAGGCGGGTCTCATCAACACCTCGGATGATGGCAAGTCCACCGAGAAGCGTGTGTAGGCGAGGCGCTCCGTGGCCCTATTCATAAGACGCCGATGCATCCCGCGACAAGATGACTTGCGGAAAGCCGTGGGCGTGAATGTTAATTGAGTTGGTCGCATCACGCCATCATGTTCGCTATGTTCGAGGAAGAATGTCAAATCAACCAAGGAAAGTGATGCTTTCCCGATGGAGACCACCTGCGCCTTAGACACTCTCACATTCTTCTCTGGGCCATTATTCGTCAGAAGGACTTGATTTGACCGAAGAGACTCCGACTGTAGTCTGAACGCGAACTAGGCGAAGAAGAGACGAGTTGCATGCACATTTGGATTGGGCTTTGGACCGAGGACGAGGTGGGCACGAGGTGTGTCTTGACCCCACTGTTGCCAACCTGCCGCAGATTCGCCTCCTTCTCCAGGCTGTTCTCTCTGTTCGTCATTTACGGTGATGGCAAGTGAAGTCAGTGGCAGAACGAGGCAGCCTCAGTGAGGCTATCAAACATCCGCTGCTGCCGTTTCGACTGCGGCGTGTGTGGCAAGTCCCTAATCGAATGTTTACAGATTTGTCGGGAGTGATGGATGGAATCACGGTGCGAATGCATGTGATGCCACCCCCGCTTCTCCTCCTCCGCCTCCGCCTCCGCCTCCGCCTCCGCCTCCGCCTCCTCCTCCTCCTTTGACGCAGGACATCCTCAAACTGTGGGCTTTGATCCGCAGCTCCGCACCGCCCTTCCATAGTTTATCACCGTCACTGAAGGGGACTGGGAGAATTCCAAGTGGTCGCTCAACTTACTACTACAACTGACGATCAGGTAGGTCGTAGGAGGTTCTAAGAAGCTTGACGCCTTGGCGCAATCGGTGAAAGGCGGGTCTGAGTGAAGTAGCTTTGCTCGGCGGCTACTTGAAACGGACGAAGTGACTGCCCGCTGTCCACACATCCGACAAGTCATGGAATAAGGATATTTCGGAAATGCCGTCCTCCAACGCGTAAGCGGGATTTCTTTTCGCCCTCCACAATGTGAATGGCTGATTTTACGTCTTACGTCTTAATCGCATTTTGTCCACCCTGACCGCACTTTCTCGAAATGCGTTGATGCTGGCTCGATTTAATTAAGAATTGGGAGCTGCTGCGGGGAATGTCCCATTGTCTCACCACATCGCGTGCAGCGGAAACACGTCGCTTTCCGTCGTCCATCCCTCGCACAGGGGGTCTCAGATGCAGACTCGTGTGACGCTGATGATTTCCATGCTTACCTCGCGAACAGCGATGAAAGACACGGCGAAACTTACTGCCGAGCCACCTACCGACCGTGAACGGAGGTGCAAGAACGGCGCGAAGCGATGTGACTGAAGTCCGCCTACTTGAGCAAGTCAAAGTAGCCATGCGAGAAGAAGAACAGTCACCGAGGAGGAGCGTCGCTGACTCCCGCAGGACACAAGTATCGTCGACAACTAGGAGGCGAGGATTATCAGAGTGATGACCAGAGTTGGGCTCACGGTCCGTCAGTTCCTCGGGGGGGGGGGGGTACTTCATTTGCGCCTCTTTGCTGACCATGCTTTCAAACTGGCTCCTCCCACTCACTCGTCGCTCATTTGCGCCTCCTCCCCACGTCATAAAGCACATTGTGAACACGAAATAGAATTGCGTAGTGGTTCACACCCAGAACAGAATCTTCCGTGACAACCTCCCGTCAAACGGATCACCAACTCCCTCGTCGTCTGGCCTCGCCTCACGAGTGCTGCGCCTAACCTTCGATTCAGCCTCTCCTGATTCTCTAAGACACTCCAACGATGCCGTTAGCACGTTTTCAGTAGAAAGGTGACAGAATGTGAATATTCTATGCCATGCAACCTCTGCCACGCTGACAAATGATCAGCCCCTTTAAAGTGCACCACCGGCAGGAAAAGGTAGGCCACCGACTCAACACACCCCGCATCCCACGTCACACGACGAAAGAGCAAACAAAATGAGCCAGTCGGTGCTGTGAGTCGAAATCACTCCTTGAAGATTTGTCAGATTATGTGAAATGCAGAGAAAACCGCCTGCAGAGTATGGAAGAGGCCAAAGTCATGGAGATTGCAATAGGCCAGTGGGTGGGGGGGGGGGCGTTGCTCCAAGAAATGTGCAAAGGTACATCCTTGTACTGTTTGGGCATGAGAATGCGGTCCCCATCTGGCCGAGAGATGACTCTACTGTACATACACGCGCATGCACACACACACACACACACACACGCACACACGAGGTTGATGGTGAAAGCAAGTGGAAAGCATACGCAGACGGGAGGAAAGGACAGGTGAGTAGGGAGATGTGAGTCGCGGTAACTCAGTCGATAGGAGAGGCCTCAGCCACCCTGGCCGGAGGTGAGATAGGCGAGGCAAAGACAGAACGCCGTCGTGGCTGATGGTGGTAATGGTGGCGGTGGGAGCCACCAGTGCTGTTGGGCGAATGGTGGGGTGGCAAACCTTCCAAAGCGAAGAAAGGACGTTGGTTTACCGCGTTGCAACAGTTCTCCACCGCCACCGCCACCGCCATTGCCGTCGCCACCATGCCCTGACCCTTTGTCACGCCATCGTCGAGCGCTGGGCGTTTCCGAATGGGTGAAGATGTGGAAGAGGAGGACGAGGTGGAAGAAGTCGACTCATCACCGCTGCCACTAGTGCCTGTCACCTCAATCACTGTTCCCACATTCTCCTCCTCCACCTTTTGTTGCGGTGGCAGAAGCCATTGGTGTTTGGTACAAGCGGAGGCGGAGAGCCGAGCCCTAGAACAGCAATGATGAAGCATTCAGCTGCGTGGCGGGGGGGCCGGGGAAGAGGTCAAAGAGGGGAGGGGTGGTGAGAGGTGGGTGCGGGGAGAGAGGAATTCTTACCTGGGATCGCGTTTGATGAGGGAGCGGATAAAGTCGAGGGCTGACGAGGAGACAGATTGGAAGAGGTGCGGAGGATAGTCAATCTTCATTTGAGTGATGTTGCTCAGTGTCAGCGCTTTGCTCTCCGCCAGGAAAGGCGACACACCGGTAAGAAGGAAGTAGGCCAACACGCCCACGCTCCTGTCGAAGACAAAAGAGACCAAATAACCCACGCTCTATCTCGTCGACGCCGTTCACCCCCATCCCCCACACACCCTCACTCCAGTCAACAGCGCTTCTTTCGGCCACCAACTCTTACAGTCTGTGGTGATACGCCTAAGTGATGTCAGTTCTCGGCCACCCAATTCCATCACAACAAGAACATGCCTCTTTCTCCTAACAACCTCCCCGCCTCCCCTCCCCCCCACCTCCAACACACTCCCGCCACCCCGGTCTTCGCCACTCCCCCGAATCGGCTGAGGCTCTTCCTTCCCTTCTGGTTATCAGCCAGGGAAGTGAATAAACTGCCAGGTCCTACCGCTACCTGCAATGGGAGCTGACTCCCCAATCGGCCCTAGAGAACGAAGGACCAAGAGGGGAATAGCATTTTAGCAAAAACTTCCTTCTGTGCCCTCGTGATTCCTCACACGCCTCTCCACTGCCTTTTTTTATATGCGAAAGATATTTTAACCGTTTTAGAGCTGATGTCCTTTGGTATCACCATTCTCAACAATAACGCCAACACCAGCAACAGAAGTCAACCATGTCAGTCAATACTCTTCCCCAAATCCACGAATGGAAGTTATTTATGGCTAATTTGCTTGCTTTCTTACATTACGGACCTCCTTGTTTTCCGTCTCATCGGTAGCACAGGGTACCTCGCAAAACTTTGTCTGCGGGCACCCATCACTTCAAGATGAATCTACCCCGACTAACTACTCGTTGGCCATCGACCACTTGTCAGGTGTCAGCTGCCGCTCCAATGAACTGAGTGTGCAAATTTCACTCGTCTCATCCACCAATTCCTCCTCTACCTCAACAGAGATGATGCCACCCCAAATCTCCTCTGCTCTTATTTACTCTACGCGAGAAAACACCTCGTGACTGCGGCACTTCTGAGTGAAATGCGCCACACTTTACTCGTTCCGCTAACCTGATAATCGCAGTCGTTTTTGTGGTAAGTCTCTGCCACAAGACGCGATCCCCCTCGATTACACCAGTTCGCGAACGCTCATTTATGCACAGACTAGAAAGGTGAATTCGCCTCTGAACAGAGGACTGGCGAGTGGATCGGGCTGTTTCAGTACAAGACGCTTCCCCAAAAATCTCGAGTAGCGCCAACCTCAGCCCTCCTCCCCTTATGTGCGAATCTCAGGGCCTCCTTTCACTTGTCTATGCCGATTGTTGCTCTCATCATACGTTACAGTCGCGCTTGTCTTAAGCCCATTGGCGTCTTCCCAACAAGTTCTGTCACAGTCGCCGAGGCGAATAACCATTGCTGTGGGTTAATGTGCAAGGCGGAGGGAGGCGGCTTCTACGTTCTCTAAGTCCACGCATTAAATGTGGCCGGTGAGAGCATAACAAACGCACATTCACATAAACAGGCGAACAACATGTGCGAAGGGTAGAACGAGGAGAAGTCTATCCTCTCAAACGCGTTCCAACACAGCAGAAACTCGATTGTTGTATCTACATTTAAAATAACTGAGAATTGCAACCACGGATACTATCAATCAAGACTTGACAAGCCACGCAGCCCACCCCTCGTGCCCACGAAAGATGAGTGCTGCTAAAGCTCCACTGTAAAGTCGGTTGAGCAATACAACCAGTTCTCGTGCGATCTCCATTCTGGCTGTAGTTCCTGCTCCCGCGACCAACGCACGCTGAGGAAACGACAGTGAGAAGGGACGCCACCAGCCAAAGTAGACTGGGCTGGTGACAAGTTGGACCCGGCTGGCAGAATGGAACACAATGAGGCCCTCGGGAACAGTCGACTACCAACCACGCCCTTTCCACTTCATCAGGGAGAACTGTTCAAGACACATCAAGGGCGGTGTTTCAGCCAATCAACCATTGGTGTGTGCAGGAAGGTCACTACCGGAGTGTCATGGGTGTGACATGTGATTTTCACCAGTTTTGACGACACATATCAAGGTCTGACGTTAAATGGGCGCAAAATGCTCAGTCTGACGATAAGTGAACTATCTTGTTAGAAGAAAAGACCTCCGAGTGAAGTCTCACATCAAGTGCTCCTCTTCCACGAAAGCCACACCGAGGACGTCACAAATTTTCTTACGTGTCCAAGCTCTTGGACAAAACACACGCAATTTCACGGGTGGCGGCAATTGTCACGGACACTCTCTTATCTGTTAAGTGGAGCGATGGAATGCTATCCTGCAAGTCCCCACTAATATATGCTGTAAAGTTGACTGCTACAAGGAATGGAAACGTACAAATCACCGGCAAGTGAATTGGTGAACGTTGAAGTGACATTTCAAGTTGATGCCGATAGATTATACGGAGAAGTTGTGTGTGGACACACCTTAATTGTCCATAAGCCGCTCCCCCGAGGCACTGGTCTGGCAAGGGGAATGTGTCACGCATGTTACAAACGAAAAGGTCCGATGGGGTGAAGGGGAGAAGGAGAGGGGCAACAAGTTCACCACTCGAGTCTACCTGCGAGGAAAGTAGCGCATTGTAGCAACACATGTGTGTTTCATTATCATAACAGCGGTGTGTCAATCATCGCTTTTCAAAATATATCTCCTTCAAGTAAACTCAAGTGTCAACTTGTATGGTTCTAGTAAAGGCCGTGTTGGATTGAAGCCATGCATGCCGTTTATGGCAGGAGCTATGGATGGTAGAAATTCGTATTTTCAGATACACTGTTTTATCATAGCAAAAGTAGGTCTTTTAAGTCGCATAGTCCGTGCAGCGCAACGCAATTGGCGGCATCAAGGAGAGCCCAGATGTACCAGGGGTGTTTACCAAAGAGAAAGAGATTGCGATAGTCGCATTGAGGCAAAGGTGCTTGCATAACCTCCTCATTTTCTTTGCATTTTCTTAGCAATGATGCAGCAAAATGTCAGAAGCTTACGGCAGAGAATCTCCGTGGATAAGGGTAAGTATGTGCAGAAAACAACAAATGACGCTCTCATAGTTGGACTAGTTTAATTGCACTCAGACGGACGTGGTTAAAGTTGTCAAGTAATTGAAAAAAAAACTCCAAGCGGCCTTGTGAAACTATCATGAGTACCTTATCAGGTAGTTGTGCTATTGGACAAGGTCTCACGAATACCAACGGAGGTATTGAATTTACCTGTTATGCTCCGTCTCCTAAAATTGATACAAGTCGGAAACATTGTGAAACTGGAGACGCACAGCAATGCCATTAGACGTGACCAGATCCTTACCTCATTACTTGTCCCTTTTGAGTGCCGCTGGAGCAGGTGAAAACATATTAATTCGACCAAGGGCAGTTCACAATTCTTTCATTAAACTAAGTTTGTTCGGTATACGATTTAGTTGAACGAGTTTCCGCTTTAATCAAGGAACTTGGCCAAATATTTGTGATGTCATAAAGGGAAAAGTAAGATATTTGTGGGAGCAATCGACTGGTAGAGGTGTCACAGACAATGAACACTTATTTAACCGGCGTAACTATCTAAGAATGTTCATGATAGGCCTCGGAAGCTGCAATACCGGGAGATGATCCCGGTGCTTTGGTACAGTAGTTCTACAAATCAACAAAAGAAGGGAGGACGCGTCTGTCAAAACCGAGATCTCAACAACAAAGAGATTGTTGATTCCCGACACCGGTGTGATATGCGATCTCAGTAGTGCATGCGGCAAACAAGAAAGAGATGTCCAGCATCTTGAGCCCAAAATGAAAAAATTTGTTGCTATTTTGCGGGCCCACAACATCCCAGGTGCAAATTTGTAGAAATACAAATATCTGTGGAAAAACATTTTCTATTTCGTAAGTTTATGCTCTTGCGTTTACGACTTAGAGTTCATACATTTGTCTCGAAATGCTGAAAGGATCATTTTGGACTCGAGCTACAAAACTTACAATCAATTGACCTCCAACTATCGTGATTCACCGTGAGAAACAACCACTATGTGATAAATAATTCAGGTCAATAGTTGACATACTGATGAAAAACATGCGCAAATGAGAGAAATTCACTCGTGTTTCTGCTGCTCAACAACCGAAAGAAAATTCGAGCGCCAAAAAGCAGTCAAACAAAATTATTAAAGCTGACAATCAGAACAAGGCTTAGAAAAGGGACCGATAAAAGTAAAACTTTTGTAAAATAATACGTGAGCAAAGTGCTTTCGATATTGAGCATCCAATGCCGTCAGGCCATACTAAACACAAGAATGACTGTTTAGAAGGAAAGATCCGTCATGATGGTCGAAAGTGATATTGAACACTTGTACGATTTCCTATTCAACAGGAGCTTCAAAATGCTAGAGAAGATGGGGAGAAAATGAATTAAATGTGGAGGAGGTGAGAGAGTGAGTATGTGCATTAAAGAGCTCACCAAATGGCCTAGTTTTGCCATTCGCATCCAAACACAGTTGAAGGTGAGAGGGGGGACTTGTGTTTATTTTAATGGCTCGACTACGCCACAGGGTCATTGCATTAACGACTCCACTCCGAAAGCTAGCGCCACCGCCGTTGCCATCACCATCGCTAACTCAGTTGTGCTCGACAGGCTGCTGAAGTATTTGCCTACAAGGGTATTCTTACTACCCCACATTAAGCGGTATAACCTTATTTTAGTAATAAATGAAGGCTACCTACCTACTTGAGATGGTAAACAGGCAAAGTTTGCATTGATTTCACACAGTTAAATCCCAACTCCAAAAAAGGGAACGCAAAAGAGATCTAAAGCGAATAATGGATGCCGTTTGTGTTGATTGAATAAAGTCCAGTTTTCGGTTTACTAAGCGGAAGTCTATGATAATTCGCTAACGAAAATAAACTGGAAAAACGCAAATAAGACCAACCTTGTGATGATTCCACAAACAAATTAAACCGTGGGGAATTCCTTCCCACAAGCCTGATAGACGACGTGACTAATTGCTGGAGCCATGGCCCCTTGCATCACGACTGACTATATTGTGAAAAGCGACTTAGCCATGTCCAAACACGGGCGGAAATAAAAACACAGGTGTACATCTCAACTCCCTCGCCGTTGTCTGCAACTATCATTGGTAGCGATGAGGAATACTGTATAGGCATGATTTAACGGAATTTTGTGGTCTTCTACAAGAAAGTTGACTCTACCGGAAAGGGGACAATATTCAAGAGGAGTATACATGATTAACCCAGTAAGAAAGCGTGGATACCGGAGTTGGATGAATGTGTTCAATGAAATAAATAGCCGTCCCTGACTTATCTCGCAGTAGGGTATTCCGAAAATCAGGTTGGCTATTAAAACGGCGGAAACAAGTAAAAGGGGTAGAAGCCTATAGAAGTGAGTGCAATCACGATCTGCGGTACTAACGTCACACCCATATCGAGTTAGGCTTGGTCCACTACTGTTTTGAGAGAAGGATTGACCAAAATAGGTAAAACAAATCAATTTACGTATATGTCGAAAATTTTTGGAAAATTCTTTTAACATGTGTATTTATGGGTGTGATTCAGCCTGTGGCAAGGTAGAACGGAAATGCTTCTCCCCCGTCGCTGAGATTTGGTAGCAACAAAGGCACGAGAAGAAGATTAGTCACATCTGGATGGGCGAGTCGCTCGTTTGCCCCATAATAAAATCGTAGCAGACGAGAGAAATAGCATCATCTCATCCCGCTTATTCACCACCCCTTCAATGGGAAGTCTCCTCAACAAGGGAGTTGCGCTCTCCACAACTCGGCCGCGGGCAGTCACGACAAAGAGTAATGAAGAAGTGATGGACTGCAGCAGGAGTGGAGATAAACTGCAAAACCATGGGTGTGCAAACTTAATTAGTTAATGCTCAGGTTGTTCGCAAGTAGTCAATTTGGCGTACCAAGTGGGTGACTAAGTTTGTGCGTAAAGAGCGGAATGGCCGCGCAGAGACCTTCCGTCCCGATACTCGAACATTTGGCTTTCCCTACTTCCATTTATCATTGTGACTATGGAAGTGATTATCTCAGACGAAAAAAGATGGCTAAGCACCGTGGTGTCATGGGAATAAGCGGTAGTTCATGTGATTAATGCTAAAACACATCCCCCAATGACCCGACTTCGTCGCCAAATAGCTCACAACCTCACCCGCATGAACAACACGTACGCACAGGTCATAAAACCGAGTTGAAAACAACCACTCTGACCCGCAGGAGGGCGCCACACCAAACTCAAAGAATTAGTGTAATCGACAAGTAGGCCCAGTAAGCTGCAAGAGAATCACACGAAAAATCCACCATTATAGCGATCGTGTGGGTATAGATGAAACTTGGAGGAACAGTCCATCCGCACTTACCACATATCCGTGGCGAAGGATACCGGGTCGTAACTGATCACCTCCGGAGCTAAAATGCATAAAAGGACGGAGGGGGAATAAACCAGAGGACCCGAGAAAATTCGCAGCAAAACGATAATCCCTCTAATGGCAATCGGAGGAAACAATGAACACGAAAGTCCGTAGGCCATTTTATGAGAAATACCAAGGTAAACAAACGTTAAACTGTCGATCAAAGAGCTACAGCAAGGACGTAAAAACCACTATTCCTCGACTTCCCTTTGACTAAATAACCTTTTCGATGCACCATGCCATTCAAACTCCTCTGTGCCACAATAGTGAAGCATGAAACCACCATTACATACAAGTGGTCCTTATTATTAAGGAGAAGAGTCAAGTAAAGTAGTAATACAGATTGCGTGCAACACGTTTCCCGGTAAAACACAAAGTAGGCAAATTTCTGTCTAGGGAAATCTCTAAGCTATCAGGTCAAGATTAATGTATAGACCGGAGGCTAGGAGTTGAAACTACCTCATTCAGTGGATTAAGTTAGCTCGAATTTCCTGCGATTTCAACAATTGTAGAATTCTGTCACGGTAAAAACCCATAATAATGATAAGGTGACAGCTCTAGCCATACAGGTCAATGCAGGGAGTCACACGACAATCCTGGAATATACCCCAAACCCATTGCTTATCTTCAATTTCATCAATTTAAGTATAGGGTAGAAATAGAACCTCTGGATTCATTGACTGGGCCCATGGAGAATCCATTTCACCCTTACCAACGTTATTCATTATAGCGGGGCCACCAAGAAACGGAGTCTGTGTTGCTAAATTATCCGAAACAAGTGGGTTTCAAATCGCATCTGGAACTTTTCATATACAACAAAATCATTCGTCAGGACAATTTTGTTAATAACACTGCAGGGATTCATATTAAGTTAACGGTTAATAATTGCTATCACCTAGTGAATCCGAATACAGGCAATTCGGAAGCCATTATGAGGAAAGTGTTAAGACGATGAGGCGCATTTACGGAAAATGATTTGTCTGTCTTCAAAAAGAGTTAACTCCTCATTTTGCAGATAGAAGCCTTTCTTATAAAAACATTGAAGCTTGTCATTATGGGAGTATTTCATCTAACTTAGGATCTAGTAGCCCAGTGAACTGTACAGAAGCAGACTGTTTCGTGGTAAATTAAACGCCACGTCATAAATGCGCAAACATCGGCCAATGGGCCGTCGCAGTGTACAGATACGGGCGCGCATCAAAGGTGAAAATAGTTATCTTCTTAATAAAAAGGAAGCTAAAATCGAACTTCATTTGACTTTGTAGGAACGGGAGAAAAAAGTGCCGCAAAGTCGAAAAAATACCTGCAAAAAAGGAGAAAACTGTTTCTACAAATAAAACTAACAAACGGCCAACACCCTCCGGAATGTTGGATGATTTAGTGAGATGAATTAAAAACAATTGACACGATATGTAAACATTTCAAAATGCATAGCCGAAAGTACTGAAAGAAGTAGGAACAAATGAAGCAGCATACTTGGAGGTGATTGAATGGAATACGCTGAAGAACCCATTGGAGTCTTGACCATCATGCATACAGCGTAGGTAGGAAAAGGAGACAAACGCGATAACGGACGGGTTACATACTTGATATGCCAATTCGTCAAACAAAGCCAATGCCAGTTGATGCACAGCATGACACCAGGGGGTGACTAATGCAAATGACGTGTCTCTTTAAGACACTAATAATCACTAATAATACGCAGTTGATCACAGAACTGTGCACACCGTCGGTATTCCCATGTTACCGCAACAAATAATCGTGACAAGGGCGACGAACAGAGTCGAAGAACCACATCCTGAAACTGATTCCCCTTTAGCCCTCAAAACCGGGAACCAGATAGAGGATAAGCGTCATAAATTTGTATGTAAAAATTAACAATCGCACTACCATACAATTTCAATTCAAACGGACTACCTTATTTAACGGTACCATAGCTAACGGCTCCGAAATTTACTGACATTTAAGTGTACACATACGCCTAAATGCAGAGTTTTCTATGCTCTCAAAAGCTAAGACTCCAGCGACGAGAAGTTAAACTGGCCCACTTTCCCTAATTTGGGGAACACATTGAGGGAGTCGAGAGGCAACGAAATTGTGGATCACTAATGCGGTTCATTAATAGTGTCGCCAAACGTTCCGCCGCATCTAGGGACGGAATGAAAAATTAATTCCGCATTCACACGACTCACCTTCGCTGCTCATTTTTGGGGTTTATTTCCAACAGGTCAGTAGTGGGGAAACAGGACTAATACTAATAAAAGTATATCTGTCATCCTGTACTAACACTTCATTTAGATGTTGAACCTGATTACTCTTCGAGATGCCAGTACAAACGCGCTAAGGTTCTCTATAAAGGCGTTCGAAAAAATTGCAACCACAGATGAACGCTCAGTTGAAAAGTTTAGCATGAGGAAAAGTGGCGGCATCATTCGTAATGATAAAGGGAATTCTACCTACTCTTGTGGGATCCGAAGTTGATAAACTTAGATATCTAAAACACGAACAGAAAAACACTCAACTGACATCACATTCGGATCAGAGAGGCCTTAGGTATGTACAAAATTAATAACAGAATGAGTACATAAAAGGCCAATCCATACAAAAAGAATACTTATTAACTCCGAAAAAATGACAGTGACAAATCAAATGGTGCGTCTACGAGCTTTGACAACGCTACGCAAGGTGACGCAATAAAACCCTTGGGGAAAGGAAGGAGTGATGGTGCGGTTGGCATACATTTTTGCTACCTCATTAGTACATGGAAAAAGTGCAAGTCAGTAAAATACGGCAGTCGGTTTCGCCGCATGTACGACTTCGTGTGTGTGACCTCTAGGCGAGGTTACGAGGCCAGGTCAGGAGCGAGACTGGTTTTCGCTAGAAGAGAAATTGGATGTGAAGGTGATGTGTGCCCACTGTTGAAATTAACATCATTATCATTCGAGCCAAGTTTTTACGAAGGGGAATGACTTTATGATACTGTCACGTGCGCTATAAAATTTGCGTTTCTTCTGAAGCCTAAGATTACACAAGATTTACCCAATACGAAAAGGGAAATAGAGGTGAGGATTCATCCTTCTCAGTCCATGGATGATAAGTACACTTCTTTTTGTTATGAAAGAAAACGGTCTAGACTACTGGTCGAAATCCAACTAGTGCAAATTCCGAGACTAATTCTTATAGTTGGAGAAAGATAACAGCAACCGTGACACGCTAGAAGTTACCAGGCGGATGGCAAACAATTGGTCAGTGACTCGCCTTTAATTTGTAGAAGCGCATAAAAAAAACAATATTCACTGGAACTGTAAACGAAATTCACCGCAATCCACAGAAACGCCCATACAAGCTTGGTAAGAAAAGTAAAGGTTACAGTAAGCTTTCAAACAACTTATAGTAGAACTTATTCAGGTTGTTAGAAATGGCGTGTTGAATCGATGGTATCCACTTGGAATCGTCGATAAACAAAGGGAATGCCAATCTCATCATCCCATTTACTCACACGTATACAAGGAAATCCTTCGTCTTCGCAGTGAGGAAATATAACTGCGATTGCCAGCCAATGAATGCGAGAAAAATATTGGGATGCCACAAAAAAAAGAACGGTCTAAATCAACCCACTATTTGCAGATCATAAAATACCTGGAAAAAAAACAAACTCATTATGTTCGTCATATTAGATCGGTCAACAAAGTTTGCACTTGAAATAATCGACTGTATATTGATAAGATTACAATAATTTGAAGACATCGCAGGGTTTCTGACATAGTATACTTCGGAAGTGGTCGTATGCGGAGAATGTTATTAAAGCATCACTAAAAATTAGGAAACCGTTAAAAACAAAGCCAGGCAAACGAGAGTACTAAAGTTTCGCTATAAGAAAAAGTGTTTTCCGAATGCGGAATAAATTCCCTATTACCAAAAACACTGGTGGTGAAAAAAAGAAAATGAACGTATAATCGTCGAGATGTATTTTGGGGACATCCTTTTGTCGGGACTCCCAACTGTGCCCCAAATTATGAGTGATATCTTGCATTCATTTTTTCGTGATAGATTCCGGTGTATAGAAGAAAAAAATACATTCTCAGCAAAAAACAGGTGTAGCAAGGAGACTGTCAGCATTCCCACTTGTTACCATTGAGGAATATGATCTCCAGACACGTCTAAAGATAAGACAAACGTAGGAATAAAGACAAAGATCTGTTAAAAAAGGAAGCGAGGAGATCGGCTCCAGATACGGACAGATGCATAACTCGATGACAGTGAGGTCAAGCAAAGGTGGCGCAGTAAAACCACAAAAATCAGACCAGCCAGGACATGAGCAGTTACTTCGCAAAAGTGCATCGAAGCAAAGCCAAGAAGGCAAAGAATACCCATGAATGATAGTTTACGACCACGGTGAGAAACAGATGAAATTTTCGGTCTCACTAATGACTTTATCTAGGCTTATGCATAGTCTAAAGAACGTTTAAGGAAAATTTTAGTTGGATAATGAATAATTGGCAGCAACTGTGATTTTAATGTTTAAAAGTTTGGCCATACGTCACTACCATAGATAAAAAGGTTGTACGAGCCAAAATAACCGAAGCATCCGAGGCTCAACTATTGGCGTGTGGCGAAGGGAGACAGGAGGTGAACCCGCGCTTTGATGGGTGCAAAATCTATGGGGAAGCTGCATAAGAGACGTCACTTACAAAAGTAACACTCGGCGCAAACAGAGGTAATCTCGTGGAGGTAGCACATGCCCAGCTTAGTACGCTGGTCGTACGAAAAGATGTCGTCGAGGCCATTTGGGCCCTCCAAGAAAACAGTATAACAAAAGCTCCTAAAGAATATGCAAAAAAAAATAAAAGAACTTGCACGCCACAGTATTTGTTCACGGCGAAGCCGTCCCCAATGGCCAGTCAAGAGAAAAAAAGTTAATTGGCGTGATCGCTAGAAATTACCAATCTAGCTTCGTCACGCAGACGGACGCAAATACAGTATAACGGTACAATAAATATAGGAAAACTTGACAATTTAACATGTAGCCACACCACGGATATTGCCAGAAAGTCGGATAATTTTGATGGGCTCGTAAGAGTTGCACGCATAGAAGTGCAGAATTGACTGAGGAGAGTGGTGAAGAATTTTACAGAAACGAAAGATTAACCGGAAAAGTAATACGCCATCATCGTGTCAAAGTTTTATCCGGGTAATAAGTTATCCGTCATAATTCTAAAGGAAATTCTGTCACCAGTGCGGAAACATACTTTTTGATAAAGTACTGGAAAATAAGACAAAACTTACGGTTCAAAAGTAAAAGGTAAACAAGCGGAGCATCGACACTCAGAGGGGTTGGGATGGAATGGAATGCGAAGCAAGGTGAATCACCGCCTACTATTAAAAGTCGCCCAAATTGCAGCCAAGCATGATAGTGATGCAACTGCTCCTCCGACAACCCGCTTCCTCCGCACTGCAGTACAATGGATACCGTCAGCGTACATGCCGAAAAAAATGAGGGTTCACATATTTAAAATCTTGAAAAAAACAGCATCGCTCCAGAAATGTACGATGACAGTATTGGCTAGCCAAAAGTGATTGTTACCGGCACCAAATACAAGCGATGCTCGGATTTTCTGAGGGTAAAAGGCGCCGCAAATGCATAATATGCTCTTAATTACTCAAAAAATAACTTGGAATAACCACTCAGTTTATTGATAGTTGCCTAGAATTATAGTGGTAAAGGAGCTGTAAGACTTTCTCGACTTAAGAAGAGCAAATACTACTTAGAGCAACATTCTGTTCTAAAGTAGTCACTTGATCGGTGTCGACGTAGTCACTATATTTAAGTAATAAAAAGTCGAGGCGGTAGCTCGGGGATCCCTTTGGAACCAAAAGTCTGTAAAAATGATATTAAACGATAAAAAGCACTCAGACAGGTCATTAATTAACCACCGCCAAATAAGATGACAGCAGTGCCAATATGATGTCATCAGGCTATTAAGGATGGATGGAAGTCTCTTCATTTTTTCCATTGACATTCACCGAAAAAACCCTCATGTAGACTTAATACTGTTATTTTTGAAGCTGCGATAGACATGATTAAGTGTAGTATAAGGGACAGTGTGCTCCCTCACTAAATGCCAGTCAATTTCCTGTCTGAAAGTGGAGCACAAGGGTCTCAATGTGGGAAATCGCCAAAGCACAATTATACATCAATTTCACGTATTTAGGCGACATTAGCTAGAGAGACCCATGTTGAGCCTTAACTGGAATAAAAATGCATTGATAAAAGAAAATATCCTTTTTAAAGCTAGATTTGACCCGCAATTGTAAAGAGCCCGTTACAATGACGAGGCTTTTAAAAACAGGTTCCAAAAGTTAAGTTGGCAGTAAAAAGTAGTCGTTAATAATTAGGTAAAAGAGAATTTTCAAGATACAGCAAAAAAAAATATATTTTAATAGTGGATTAAATGAGTAAAATGAGTCTGAACAAAAGTAAAATTTCCCGTTTACTTAATTATCAAATACCTACAAATAAGTTGTGAACGCTCGAATGGAATTTAGAAACTAAGGTTAAGACTACATATCAAAGACAAAAAAATTGTGGATTTATTGAAGTTGTTTTGAGTATGAGCCTGGAAAGCAATAGTAAGCTGGAACGAAAAAGAGTTTCTCCGTAAAAGAAATATGGAAATTAAGCAGTAACCAGAAGGAAAAAATCGTTAAAAGTAAGAACCATAGAGGTAGAACAATAATCAGAACAGCCTATTTACATTTACACGACCATGAATAGAGTTCCATAATGTAAGGGGGTAAATAGAATGCATTCTCATAAAATACCTTTCGCATAATACCTTGTAAAATCTCAAGCCCACACAAACAGCCTCGCTTGAAAAATCTTTTTTCCGCCCGCCTACCCAAATAGATAACACATGTTGCGCTACAAAGTGGATGAAGAATGTAAGGACTGATATTTTGGAGCGATAATAAGTATTAGTCAGAGAGAACTACTTCGATGCGATGATAATTTCCACAATTAGTGCTTCCTACAAGACCAAGACAAGAGGACGTAAAACTTTCCCACCAAGAAGGGAAAGATGGAAACCCGAACGCATAAAACTTCAGGTAAATTAGTCTACTGATAGGGTGAATGTGTTGGGTGGATTTACTTCCCAAACTTTTACTTTATGCCGGTATCATCCCGTATTCTATATAATGCCATTTAAATCTACCTATAAACAATACCCATGTTTGCGTAGGTTCGAATAACCAGACAGGGTAAATACGGCTTAGCTGTGATTTCGACTTATTACTTCATTACGCAATACAGGTTGTATGCAGACCTTGGAATGGTTAATTTTGTAATTGTTGGGATCCATAATCTACTCCACCCTCCATCTCATGGGAAACGCAAATGTATGAATGTAAGGATAATGGTAACCAAATCATAAACATGTCTGTATCAACATAGTTATGCTATCTAACCAAGGCCTCTAACAACAAACCCTATAATACCTATCTTAAGAGAAATAAGGCTAAATTTCCGTATTATTTCAGCGCCACATCAATCAATTTTTAACATTCAAGTTTGATGATAACAAAATTAAAATCAATTACTAGTTTAAATTTCAGGTTTTAATCAGGGACCAAAAGAAGGGAACCATAACAACACAACGTTAATGTGGTGTAGTGACATCACATATCATTGTTCACCTAATGACAAAAAAACCTTTATTATCTCGAAAAATTAAAGGAAGTATCGCTTAAAAATGTGAATTCACTCACAGTTTGATGTAGATAGACTAAATCGCTAACCTCGAAAGCTATAATTAACGTCGCACTTGAAACGTTTATAGAATCGGTGCTAATATGCAGGGACACCTTAAAAACGAAATCCGAAAGGTGAAGCACGATAAAATATCTAAAGAAGCCATGAGATATAGACATTGATTTAACTCACCGGTATAGTCTGGGGTTCCTGCGAGCTCCTTATGCGGCTTAGATTTGGTAAGAATCGAAGCTAATCCGAAATCCGTGATAAAGACGTCGGAGGACGGATAGGGCTCACGAAGAAGGATATTTTCAGCCTGAAACAGAATCAGAATGGTTCAACACCTATACGAGTTATCGGTGTAGGCTAGAATTGATCTCTCAACCTTATAGCCAGCTTGACCGATCATTCACAAAAACCTGGGATGATTATCTTGATTTGACAATAGGAGTAGCTAAGCACCACTACCAATAGGTATAACTTATGATCGTGGGAAATGACGATTCATATGAAAAGATGCGGAGAACAAGTGTTCATTAAAAGCACCTCTCAAAAAAGAGTGCAGACATGAGTTTGAGTATTCGTACATGTCCGCCGCGCGTGAGAGGTCAAAGAACCAAAGATGAACTAATGTTGCGGACTGTTTACTAAAAAGATCAATAAAAATGAGCACAAATTTTTAGAGCCTTACATTTTTTAAATCGAGGACCAATTTTGTGTGAAAGAAGAGCGGAATGAGAACAATATATAAGCAAACCCCGTACTACACAATATTGCGTTACAGAAACTTGAAGTATGGATGTCTGAAACATCACGAAAACGAATTACAAGAACACACAGGTAGCATTTCACGTTAAAATATTTTTTTCTGTCGAGTAAGGGTTAATTTTATGCTCGACTAAATGAGATATACATGAGAAGATTAAGAGAATTAATGTTTTCTCATTTTTAGGCGCATTATCAAGATAATAACAAAGTGACGTGCAGTCACACAGACTTACACAGATTGGAAGATCATCAAATGTCGAATAATGGCAAAAAATAAGTTTATTAGATGCAAGATTGAAAAAATTCGAAAATGAGAATATCTGAAAATTTTCAAGAAATTACTTCGCTTCTTTCAAAGAAGGCTAAAAGTACCTAAAGTTAGGCACATAGAATTTAGGCCATCACTAGGTAACTATGAATAATGAAAGCAGGCATACTTTGATATCTAAATGAACTATATTTGCTTTCTCGTGCATAAATGCGAGCGCGTCTGTAATTCTTAAAAGAACAGAGGAGGCGTAGGATTCCGGTAACCGAGGTTGCAGACAAGCCTCAGTGTTGGAAGTATTGTCACCCGATGGGAGAGTGGGGTACGGTAAGGTTTTAGAGGAACAGAGGTCGAACAGAGAGCCACCTATGGCACTGAAAAAAAATCTAGTTTCGGGGCGTATAGCAAAGGGCACGAGCAAAAAAAACAAATGTAGTATTTAAGCAGATGCACAGATTACTCGCAATGGCACAGAATAAGACATACAACTCCATGACAATCGCCACTTGGGTGAGGTCTTCGTGGACAGAAATAAGAAGAGGTGCGGCAGCGCCAGGAACATTGCCCTTTTGTGGTTGGAGAGCAGTAATGAGGTCAATTTCGTTGCGAATCCTATCGATTGAATCACGTCCACAACGGAAACGTCTTATTATTTTTACTGCCAAGGGTTTGTCATCAGGTACATCATTAATCAAAATAGCATTTGGGCCGAATTCACCACCAGATAGGTTGGCAGGCACGCTCGATTTCCTTTCATGTAAAATATTGGTGCATTTTGGTCTTATTCGGAAAACTTTTCCAGAGCCACCACTATAAGAGGATTTTAAGTAACAAAGTGTATTAGGTATACCGTCCGACAGCATCGCCGTCTACTTCGTAATATTGTCTCCAAGATTCACTAAGAGATACTTCAGAGCTGAAACGTTTCGGGTACGTCGAAAAGTCACGAAAGTCCCCTACTCGACGCATAACAACACCAACTATTTTGAGCCAAAACTACCGCAATTGCTCGACCTTCGTGTTTACCAACGCAAACATTACATAATGTGAAAGTTTAAAAGAAAAACACTAACTTTCCACAAAACCAGCAAGTTAAAATTATTTAACAATAAATATTTTTTTTATTAAGTATAATTAAAATAAAAACGATTTGTGTATTGTACTCCAATTAGACTTATCTGTTTGCTCTAGTACCGTAAGCATTTGTAATTTCTCAATGTTAATTTTATTTAGACCACAAAGGTAAACTTTAGCCGCTTATTATGGGGACTTTTACCAACTTATTCATGGTAGTGGGCCTGTAGAACCTTCCAGGCCGAATGAAATTTATTTAGTTTCATATTCCTTTCAAAGGGATGCTCCTTCTTACAGGCAATGGGGTCAACGAGGATGTTTGGATGCTGATCCCCCCAGCTTCTTCACTCTAGATTAAAACTGGAAGGAAGTGCTATTAAATCGCCATTCATCCAAAACTGAGGTCTTTACGTGGGACACTCGATATAACCGTTAATACTTGTTGCTTCTCTTTTTGAAAATCAGGGAAGTATCCATCTTTTTATTGCTTTTGGGTTTAAAATCCGAATTTTTGTACTCAACTAAGAACTCTTAAATTAGGTAATTCCAAATGAACTTGTGGATGTACCACACATTATTGGACTAAAAAAAAAAAAAAATCAAAACGAATAAATCCAGATTTCGATGAGTAAAAGTCAAAATCCTTGCTGAAATTTATTGATAAAGCTATACAGATAGATCACTGGATAAATCTTTTCGTCTTGATATCGCAAATAAATGTAAAAATTGAGTTGTTATTTTCCTGCATTTCTAAATGTGCTTGGAATGGCTGAGCTTTCATTACTGAAAAGGCATTATTTTACATAGGTAGTGTGTAAATCCACTCTTTTATATTTTTTAGATGTCTGCATTTGTGCAAGAATAATCCTAAGCACTATAGCCCTTCTAAAGCGATCATTTTGCGGTGCATTTGAGCGGCTGTTGATGTACAATGTGCAAAGATCTGAATCTCAGTCTAATATATCTTGAACCATATGAAACGTCGAAACTCATTGTGGTTCAGTGGTAATACATCCGTCCTTACTTGCCTCAGAAAGCGACGTTAACTCGGAAATTTTCAGAAAGACTGAAATGGCTCAGCTACTATTCTCAATACTTCTCCATATAGGATATATCGAAGAAAAATACGTTGAGATTGTGTCAAAGGCACAAAAGCATCGCCATCTACATCAACCTTTCTGGTCAACAATATTTTAGTGTCTCATAAATACGAAAGTTGCTTTGCAAAAGGGTTAGTGGAGCCATTATTACTGGTGCTTTTGTACCGTTAATTATTTCATGGTGCGATTAAGGCAACATGCGTTTATTATTATTTGTTATAAGCATATTCATTTGAATTGTATATTATGAAATCACCAATCATAACAATAGAAGCTGCATCTGGTGCTAGTAGGTCTCGTTCTTCGGCTGCTCGGCCTGTATAGTGTACCATTTTACTTTATATTAGTGCTCTACATAAAGTTTCGATTTTGATAAATTTAATTTTTATTATTTTATTCTGGTCTTGTAAATTACAAATTAGCATGCCTGTCTCGTGTACTTTTTTCATTTAAAGTCGCGACTCTTATGAATTTTTGTCATGCGTTGCTTCGTGTTTTCACTAGCTATTTGCCGGAAATAAATTTAACACCAACTTTTGCGTTCTTCCGAATTCCTATCGTTCTTGTCTTCAAATTGAAGGTGCTTAGGAGAAAGTCGTTGTAGTTGAATCTTAGACTTTCATACCAATCTCTTCTTCTATTGAACTGCTATTCCATGGCCCTAATAATTATGCTTAAATTTTTCATCCTCAATAATTTATTGCGGAAATAACCTAATTTACACATTTTCTTTGCTTTGAGGAGTTCCGAATTTTTCAAGTTCTCAAGCTTATTTTGCATTATTACTATGTTAACCTATTTAAAGTTAACCGTTTTCGCCATGAATTTAGACATCCAACAGAGACATTTGTCTTATGCAGTCAAAGAGCAGTGGAAACGCCAACGATAGTACCTTAGTTTCTTCCCAGCTTCCAGCAACCCAGCCCTGTCCGCCTCATCCCAGAGTACCTCAGCCCTCCGATTTCAAATTCGGGAAAGAGATAGGGCATGGCTCTTTTTCTACAGTATACATTGCTAAGGAGATTGCAAGCCAACGCGAGTTCGCTATTAAGGTAGTCAGCAAGAAGCAAGTCACTGCCAACAGGTCCATCAAGCTATCTGTGTTCATGGAACGAGAGGTGTTGCGACGCACCAATCACCCTCTCATCATTCGTCTCATGTACACTTTTCAAGATTCCTCTCGCCTCTACTATGTGCTTCAGTATGCTCAACGCGGCCATCTCTTGTATTACCTTGAAAAGCTCACGTCTTTCAACAAACAGGGCACCCTATTCTACACCTCGGAACTGCTACTTGCCCTGCGTTACCTGCATTCCCACTCCATTATTCATCGAGACGTGAAACCTGAAAACATCCTCCTCACTCTTGATATGCACATCAAACTCGCTGATTTTGGTTCTGCCATCATTCTGAACGACTCCACCGTGGAGGCGCCCGTATTCACGGGCACTCCAGAATATGTCAGTCCTGAGATGCTTCAGTTCTGTGCACCCCTGTCGATCATCTCTTCGTCCTCCGACTCTTCCGCCTCTGAGGACGAGTCCAGAAATAGACAAAGTAAAATTGATGCCACCACTCCCTCCAACCCCAGCCCCGATGACACGTCATCCTCTCCCGATCTCTCTTACTTAATGGATTATTGGGCTCTGGGCTGTGTTGTCTACCAAATGCTTTCTGGACGCCTACCTTTCCGTCCCGACAAGTTCGGACACCAGTTCGATGTATTCCAAAAGGTCAATACTCTCAACTATAGCTTCCCGGAGAGATTCGATGAAGAGGCAAAAGACTTGGTCCAACGTCTCCTCGTTCTCGCACCATCTGAGAGGCTGGGTAGTCCAAGTAATGGTGGCCCTGACGCTCTTCTCTCTCATCCATTCTTTTCGGGTGTTGACTGGGAGGGAGTGATCAAGACTGAGCCGCCTACTCTGATTCCTAATCTTGAACCCTTGGAGCATAACGACTGGGATAAGGTGCCCGCAGGATACACCGCTAGCCAGAAATACTTCCTCTCGCAAGAGCTCGCATTAGCTGCCAGTCAAATAACAGAACTGCAACGAGAAGAGTTGTTGAAAAAGCAATTTGTGGAGAACGCTTTTCATCGCTTCGTGAAGGGCCGTCTTATCGTGAAACAAGGCATATTGTATAAACGTCGAGGTCTCTTTGCACGAAAAAGGGTTTTCCTTTTAACTGAGGGGCCCCATCTATTTTATGTTGATCCCGAGGCCATGGTGCTCAAGGGGGAAGTGCCTTGGAGCAATTTCTTGCGTGTAGAATGTCGAAATAGCAAGATATTCTCGATAATAGTCCCCAACCGTATCTACTACTTGGAAGATCCCACTGGCCATTCTGGGGATTGGCTGAACAAGCTGCGTCAAGTGAAAGCCCTTTACTACTCAGACCCCATAGATTGATCGATGATGTTTTTCCGTTCCCTTCAATTTCTCCTCGCTTTCTCTCACATCTTCCTGAGTGAAACGGATTCATTGCTCTTCAAACTTGCGTCTGCCTCCTCTTTCATGGACGTTAGTCGACGCAATGCAGTCTGTAAACGATACGCCTTTCCCTGCCTGGACTTTATATTTTGTTCTCAGTACTGAAGTTAGTGTATTGTCTCACGTGCAAATGCACACACACACACACACGCACTCACGAACCGGATGCTTTTGTGGGAATAAAGTCTTAAGACATCCTTTTGTTCGATTCCTCTGATTTTTGTCATGTCAACGTATGCCTCTTGTATCAGATAATGTCGCTTATCTGCTTTTTCATTTTGTACGTCATGCTTGCAATCTTCCCATGTTGTGTCGCTAGGTTGTTGGTGAATCATTGCGACCGTCCTCTTACATTATGGCCTTCTTGTGGTCTAGGATAGATATCTTTTTCCGTATTTGAAAGATTGTCGTTCTGTTTTTCAGCCGGTGTTGGTTAAATAGACGTCTCTTTGACTCCTTTTTAAGCATGTGAAATTTATTTCTTCAGTCGGATTGAATTACATACTTCTCCCCCGGTTTCATTTCAGGTCGGCTTTTTGTGATGGTCGATGGCGGTGGCTCAGATTAACTCAATTCCGTCTGCATCCATGGTCATGACTACTGTTAATAGTGCTTATTTCCGACTTCCAAACGAGACTCTAACATTATCAACAACTTTTCCTACTACCGTCGCGTTAAATGATACCACCCAGATGCATGTCCGAATTCTCAATTTCCTCGTTAGCTTAGTAATGGGTGTAACAATAGACCAGGATGCTGGAGGCTCCGCCAGGAATCGCTTCTATACCGGCTCTCGTCTCCTCTTACCAATCACAAGATGGTCCGGCGTTCCCATAGACATGATTAATTTTGTGGTCGCGAGTTTTGTTAGCATCCCTTTGGCTCTTACCATGCGTTATGGGCTCTCGCCCTCTCGCATTCATCCACTTTTGCGAGCTATTGCAGAAATCCTCCTTGGTACTGGAGTTGTGATCTTCTGCTTTGGGGTACAAATCCGGGTCCTATTGCTCCAGTCCACTGTGGCTTATGTCATCCTTCTTCTTTGTCGCCGCGATCGTCTCATCACTCCCTTCGCCGTAACCATATGGTCTCTTCTCTATCTCACGCTGATCCACCAATGCCGATTATACTACGACTACGAAGGCTATACTTTAGATATATCGGGTGCCATAATGCTCCAGACGCAGCGTCTCTCCAGCCTTGCTTTTAATCTCTACGACGGTACGCGGATTGCGAAAGCTTCTGCTTCTAATGGAACCTGTGGGACCTCCGATAGAGAAGATTACAGTGTTAATGATAAAGATGATGCTATGAGGGTGATTGTCGAGGCGAGCGAATCTGAATTGATGCCCTCCAGTCGAGAGTATGCCGTTGAGAAAATGCCAGGGCCGGTCGAGTTTGCCGCTTATTGCATGTACTTTCATGGAGTTTGCGTCGGTCCCTTTGTCTTTTTCAAGGATTATCAGAATACCTTCTTGGGTATGAAAATAAACGTCTTCCTCCCTTTCCAGCATGCCGATTTTTCTATCTCATATTTTGTCTGGCGGCCTATGGTCTGACTTATGCGGCATTATTCAATCGAATCCCGGTCAATTTTACCACTCACAAAGCTTTTCAGGTGAGCCATTCTGCTTTTTTATATAAAAAAAAGTACTTTAAGCAGCTCTCATTCCTGTATTTTTTAGGCTTTGTTTCATAACTTGGATAACCCCGAGCAGGGCTGTGCGTTTATTTAAAAACTCAAAACATCTTCATAACCGAACCCTTAACGCTACAATAAGTGCTGATGAGTCCCAATAAAACCCAATTACAAACCATTTTTTACAGTCATGGATGAACGATCTTTTTGTGCCCATGGAATATAGGAAGAAGGTGTGGCATGGATTTCAAAATACCTGTATTTTGGCACAATGCGTTTATTTCATGCCTGGAGAGTGGTTCAAACACACATCTGTCGGTCCAGCTCCACCCACTTTAAAGACAGGTTGTGTAAGGAACCTTCAAATAATCATTTTTCTCTCTTGTGCTACTCCCCCGTACAATGGGGGTGGCCCCACGTTGAGGATCAGGCAAATCACAGTCATCACTGACAAATCGAGAGCATGACCGTCCTTAGTACTGCTAAGCTTTACCTCAGCTACTTAGGTGATAGCGCAAATGATATCATTTTTTACTGTTATACGGCCGTAGCCCTAAAAGTCTCCATTCACTTTGGCGTATTTCTATCACCTGGTCCGGTCACTGGCCTCGATGCTTTACTTTCTATAGATTCAAACTCGTAGTTTTTTTTGAAAGACAAAAATATATTCGGTGTGTGAATTGCCAAAACTGGCTAACATCACGGAGTAGGTTTCCTCCAACTCCTCATTTTAGTGCTTTGGAGTTGTTTCCCGTGTAATGCGGCATCTCAACTTGAAAACAAGTTGGTTAATCTAATTTGTCGCCGATAAATTATCCTGTTGTGGTTTCGTTGCTGCCTCGGAAAATAGCTCATCGTTTATTTATACTGACGTCCATCGAAAACCTCCTTAATTAACTTTCTGCTGAAATATTTCATAGCATCATGATTTGCAGCCTTTTTTCATGATTCCAGGTAAAGGCGTCAGGCTATTTTATCATAAACGACTAAATGCTCCTTTTGTGCTGGTTAGCATATAGTGAAGCCTATTTTACATCTCTTCAGGTCGAATTAGGGTTTTTGTGTACTGTATGGCGGCGATGCGGTCAATCGTCCTGGTAAAAGTTTGCCTGAATCCTCTTCCATTGTCCTAAAATTTAGGAAAAGGCATTCCTATTGTTTTCAGTTCTGAGTGAATGGTTTTGAATAAACACTGCGGTTAAGTAAACACGTAAACACACTTTTTTAGGGGCAACAGATAATTTTACTATCTTGAAAAACTGCGTCGCTGTAATTCATTCTCTAGCATACCTCAAAATACTGAAATATTTAAGTTCCTAAAGCGTAAACTTGTCGAATTCGGATACTTTTCTAGTTACTAGTTTACACTGAAATATTGCAATATCAATGACTCCAGTCTATAAATTTCTCATGTGTTTACTTCGCTAAACAAAATTTACCAGTCTCAACTATCCATTTGGTACCATTCTCCCACTTTTCCAAACCCGAATTTCGTTGAAAGCTTACCGTTCTTGTACGGAATAGTTGACGATTCTACTGAACCGATATACCTGCCATGGTTAAACGAACAATCCTTTACTCATATGGCCGCTTTTCGACCATGATGATGATGATGAGTGTGGGAAGGGGCACTCGCTTTTCACTTAACCTTTGGCAAGTGATACTGAAGTGGTTGTAACTCTTCTGAGATCGAATTGCTGGGGCTCAGGGACAGAGACTGAGAAGTATTTTATACCAAAAATATTCGTTTTCCTAATTTCTTCTCTTCGTTTTCTTTAGGACGGATCACTAATATCCTCTAGCTTTTGTAAGTTGGCGTATTCATGGATATGGGCACAATGTTTCGTTGCGGTTACCTTCTAATCCGAAAGCGTTGTCTTGATGGAAATATAGAAGTTGTAAAAGTTTGACTCTGTTTACATTCCACAAAATTTATGTTCACCTTGACTAGTTTGGCTTACTCCCTTACTATGCTAGATTAGGTGCTTGGAAGCTTTAAACTATTGGAATGATTAGGTACGGATAAAATAACACTGTTCATTCGGAAAGGACTTGTCAACGGCAGAAGCTGGCCTTGGGGGGAAATCAAGCCTTCCGTGAGTGCCCCGAGTTAGGACAACCGAGTTGCTATGACTCATTCTACAGGCATGTGATTGGCCTCTTCAACAAACAACATTTTCACGCGTCCTTACTGCCTTGGCGTTGACTCGTCCGACGTGAGTCATGCCTTAGCGGAGGGGCTAGTTGGTCGGCCGGTCACGGACGGGCAATAATCCCTTCTGCATAAAAGACAACTCTTCCACTCGTGGAACACCTTCCTATGCATGTGCCCGGGCCTCGCTTTCATACTCGGTTTATTAGCACAGTCTAACCAAATTGACGGCGAGCCTCTGTGTATGTGATGTTAGGGGTAAAGTGCACCCAACCGTTGTACGCAAATATGCTGGCACTTTGGAACATTGGAAACTAATTACTCTAATGTAAGGTGAAGAGAAACCCCCTTTTTTAATCCCTATCAATAGTGTCCGGACACTGGCCATTCATTCTTTGTGGATGCTGCTTATGCGTCTTTCCAGATTAAAGTGGCCTTAACTTGGTTTAACATCGTCATAGAAGTCATAGTGACCATTTAGAGTTTACAGGCATTACGTTAAAGCTCAAATATCTTCCGTAATTTGGAATTGCGTCCTGTAACCCTATTCGTGATTGTTTTGAAATGACTTTTGCATTTAATCATCTAGCTAAATCTCAAATCGATGTTTCATCATCATATTTTAATGACATGTAGATCACACATCACTTTGTTTGGTCAACTTTCAATGGGGGTTTTATGTAGTCTAAACTGATTATGATCAACATTGTTTTTCTCTCGGAACAGATATTAGCGTTACCGTTCTCAGCCAAAATTAGTTTCGGCGATGGAATAATGGAATGTTGGTAATCCCTTACACCTACAGTATTCTTACTTTGTGCGACTGACTTTCCCTTTTCTTGAGTATTAAAACCTTTTAAATCATCCAAATCACCTTCTCTTATCCGTAGTTCCGTTTGAATCTCGACCATGTTAGGAATTTTCATCTACACTCAATCTTATACTGGCTACTTTTACCTACCAAAAAGGGGGTTTTTTATCGGTATGATTTGTTTTCCTGCACATAGTTGTTTCTCCAAAGTTAGCATCTAAGGTGAAACTTTTAGATATCACAAGCGATATGAGGTCTGCCATCCGGTAACTTTAGCCTTGGAGATACTGGATGTTTGTCCTCACCTTTATTTGGCTTTCTGTCTTATTCCTTACCATTGTAGTGCCTCTACTCAGTGCTTGTTTCTCGTAAAGCATTCCTGGGTGAGACGGTCACACAATCCCTCTTTCTCTTAATTATTTAGTTATAAATATTTTCAATTAATGTTATTCGAGGAACTTGTCATTGGGTCTGACAACTTGTCATTTAATAAATTAATTAAAGATCTTGCGAGTCATCTTACTACTCAAAGTTGAAAAATATGAAATTGATTACTCGTACGACGAGACCTAATTGTGTGTGGATTTTTCGTGTTTATTTGAGACCAGTATCAAACCAAATTTATTTTGCATCCTCAGAAATACATTCTGTTGAGTGCGGTCGCTTTTGATGGATGTAGACCCATGCTTTATAGGGAAAGAAGCCTCGTATCTTTCTCATTCAAAATTAAATTGTAGTGTTACAAACGCACTATTTTCTAACTATTAAACTTTGGTACGTCTTGTTCTTAGGTCTCTACCGCAATGTAGTTCTCACTTTCACTCGTATATAATTACTAAAATTCTTGGGAGTTGTCTGGATTTTTTTACTTATTTTTTTAAAATACAAGTAAAACTCGTAATCAGATTATGGTGATTTATTGTCCTGATGTCCACGTACCCTTACTTGGATCCTGGCCGTAGACAGACTGGTGTTCTACTTACTTTGAATTTGGTACAACCACGAGTAATTTTAAAGCACTTAAAGGTTAAAAAATGTTACCTGTTCTAGTTCTATATCGGCAGTCTTAAACAAAGTTCTGTTCTCATGCCTCGTCTTATGTTGACATGCGGCGTAGGCTACTTCCGTTTTGTTTGACCCTCTGGTGGTTAGCATCCCCGTGTGTCCACATCTATATTTCACTTTCGCCTTATGTAGTGCATATTCACTTTTATTTACAATGTATCCGTCAAATACTATTTGCTTCTGCTGAAATTCGCTAACATTGGCATTGTCTCCCCCCGTTTCTATGCCCACGAATAACACATCGCCCCCGCAACTATGTCAAAAAAGGAGATGAAGGGATGTCGCGATTCTCTTTTTTTATTCGTAATTGTGTCTGTCTTGGAGAGCGGCTGAGTTGGGCATTAATTTGTAGTGCGGCCCTCTCCCTTCGGAACACTGTAACGTATTTCAGGTAGGACGCTGAAAACATGCCGATCTGTAGGCATTAATGCTGAGCATCACTTCTAACCTCTGTCACCTGGACTACCAGCTAACGCAGGTTTGGAAATTGTTCATCTGCTAGATCGGTATTTGATCATTAACTAGGGCTGCCTATCTCTGTTTTACCTCTGTTTATAAATTGTTTTTGCCCTTTTCGTTTTGACTAACCTCAACCTCCCCCCCCCCCTCCTTCCTTTAAATCGAACCTCTTTTAAATGCTTTCCACACCTGGAAAACTTTCGGAATGTTTTATCCCAGGAGGAAATGAGTAGCATTCTACCCTCTTTAAAGGTTTTTTTAGTTTGTCTGAATTCTGCTTAACTCATTTCCATCGAATTTGCTAATTTCCCATTTAAGGTCATGATTTCAATGGTATTGAGTTTCTTGTACGAATTACTACACCCCATTCCTTCGCCACACAGACACTTCTCTGTTTATTTTGTCTGGTGATAGTATTATTCTATTCTCCTTATTAATTTGTACTTGGCTTACTTAAATCCAACACGGTCCAGCCCAAGGATTGTAAAAACCAAGGAAAGCAACTGCTTTCCACTTAGCTGTAGGCATTTCGCGTTGGTGTTCTTGTAGCTCTCCTTCCCGTTGCAAACCCCCAAGACGCTTACTTCTCCCCCGAAGTTTAATTAATGACAAAGTACAATCCGTCCAAGCAGCGCGCAGCAGAGTAGATGCACTGGGGACATGCTGAGACTTCGCTACTTGACTGATTTTTGTGAAGTGACTAAAAACAGGCCTCTAATCACGATGAAATATCCCTGAAGTATTAGACAATTAGTGTGCACGATTGCCTCAAAGTGCGGATCTCGAAATCGTTTTGATAAGCTTGATGTCATTGTTCACCGGTAAACTGCCAAACTTTAACTCACCATTCTCGTGTGCCCTATTCCCTCATGTGTGGACATAAAAAATAATCTAAGTACTAGCACAATCTGTACAGCATCTTATTTTTTTAACGCAATCACTATGGTGGTAGCGGAAGGCGTTCCATCTTTGCGCTTTTAATAATCTATCTTCTCACTGTTATTTCAACATTGCCATTTCTAAGTGTAAAGCAAAAATGTTGGTGGAACATTTTTAAAATGCGGTTGTTTAAAAACGACCAAAATTATGTTGTCTTCCGGTCTTCAACACTCGGTCATTCCGTTGTGCGATAGTATGCGGTGCATCATAATGCCTTGCCAAGGAATATCTGCCACTATTTGGGACACCGAGCTCAAGCTATGCGGGTGTGTCGTCGCACATGGATGAAATTAGCAGTCAACCCTTTAACACGCCTTACAAATATAAAGATGCCAGGCTACAGTGGGATGATCCTCTGATCTACGCGCGAATGCAATTCATGCATAACCATGTACACACATTCATCTTACCTTTTTTGATTCATCTTAATTTGACGGTACATGAATGAAGTGATTTCAGTTACTGCGCATTCATTCAATGCTGACGGGAGGGCGTTTGAATTCTCCTCTAACGTGTTAGCACGTATGCATCTGACACGGTTAAGTCTGCTCCGATCCTGCCTGGGTCTGTTCGTTTTGTTGATATTAGGAAGTCATTCAACCCCCAATCATAATAGATGCTGATTTCACAAGGACTGGAGGCTGATGGGCACAGGTGCTATTATTAACTGTTTTGTTATTCTTGAGAGCAAAATAATTCGTTCAGACACGCCTTTGCCTTTTATGACCGGAACTTTAGTGCATTATGCTTGTTAGACAGATCCTCAGCCAAAGGAGATATCGGCAACGGGTTTGATTTTAAAATACTTGTGAATCGTGTCCGAGGTTTCGGGCGCAGAATTTCTGATAAGGCTATAGTTTTCACTTAGCTTATTGTAGCCATTTATGTCATTTTGGTTGAACACGTCGTGGGAGACAGTGCGGCTGCAGAATTTGCCACGGAACTCCCATTTCGGTTTCGGAACCCTGTGGATCGAGCCACATTTGCTTTATGCATTTCAGTAACAATTCAGCCAAAATGCGTAAAATTACCGAAATATCGTTATAGAGTCAACTGAAGTTTTTGTTCATTTCTTATTGCCATGTGTGAATAGTAACCTGCATTTATTACAATTTATTTAAACTTAACTACCAATTTAGAAGTAGCGAATTTGGTACTTGTTCCACCGTTTTTACCCCTTCGTTCAGTTCAAAGGTTTTAAGCAAATGGTTTCTGAGCCAAAATCATACGACGAACTGGCTCTGGTCTGGCGACTTTTAATTAGTACCGTCACCCTGACTCCTCGTCCTTTCAAAAAGTGCTTCTTTTTAGTCTCCGTATCTTGCATCTTTTCCTTCTTAGTCCTACGGAGTACCTGTTTCAACCTACTTTCGAATAAATCCTACTCCTATTTAACGAGTAGCCGTCTGAGCTTATTATTAACTACTGCACTAGGTTGCATTTAACAGCGTCCTAGCCCGTCTTCCTAACCAAAAACCACCTTCGTTACCCTCTAGGAACTCTCACTCTTCGCACAAATGAGTTATATGTTCGCGTCATTCTTCGTCGCCCGGCTTAAATACTACTTCGGGTGGTCCCTGGCAGAGCTGCTGGGTATCTGTGCCGGTAACGGTTACACGGGAATTGATCCCGAAACTCGGTCCACTCTGTGGCTCAACGTACGAAATTTTGACTTCTTCCAAGTAGAGACCGCCCCCAATCTCAAGCTCCTTATAGATGGGTGGAACATTGGAACTGTGAAATGGCTGCGCGAGGTGGTCTACTTTCGCTCTTCGATGAAATTCCGCACTCTTCTTGTTTTCCTTATCTCCGCTTTTTGGCACGGACTCTACCCTGGTTACTATCTCATGTTTCTGTCCTTTGCTCTCTTTACCTACACCTCCAGAACTTGGCGTCGAAATGTTCGCCCCCTCGTGTTGGCAGTCGAATCACCGGTCTTGCATTGTCTCTACGACCTTTTCACCATGCTTCTCACCCACTTTGTCATGGAGTATGCACAAGCGCCTTTCCACCTCCCTCGGATTCTTCCCGTCTATTAATTTGTGGATGAAATTCCTATTTTTGCCTCATATAGTCGGCGCGGTGATAATTTTCACGCTGCCTAGAGTGATTCGGTGCTTGAAGTCGATTGCGACGGCGCAGTTACTCAGGCGGCAGTTTTGGAGGAAGTCGCACAACGCCATAACAGATGATGAAGAACATCATGACGAAAATATGACAACTGACAACTGCGAAGAATAGTTCTACTTTTTTATGGCTTTTTAATTAGAAATTTATGTGTCTTATCGTTTTTTGATTGCTTCTCCCAATGACACCATACCTGCTTAAACTCCTATGTGCTGCATGTTCATAAATTTGACAGGGTGATTGCGTTTACTGGTTAAAAGAGAAAATCGTTCGACCTCCCAGACAAATCCTAAAACGTTACATTCCGATTTTTTTTGCTTTTTTCACTTTAAAGGCGAAAACATTGACCATTAGGAGAAAAAGAGAGTTCATTTTAATGGCAAATAGAGCGATATCGAAGCTTTCCGCTCGATATTGTTAAGGCCCAAGTAATTTCACCTAGTCCCGTTTAGTTGTTCTGTGAAACACGATGTGATGAAAAAAACGAGTTCGGTCCTACATTTTACCTTTCCTATCATTAAGATATTACCGCATTGTTACTACCAAACTGAGGAAGTAGATCTTTTGTTCAAACACACACGTATAATGCGACTAAGGGCGCCCTGGGAACTTTCGATTCACGTTGGCAGTAAAAAGACCAGAAAAAACGGTGGTCCCTGTGCCCTGAACCAGTCGATATGGCCACTGGTCGTTGCTGTCTCTATCTCGGTTTCATGAGCTTAAAAAGAGCATCTCCGTGCCTTTATGTTTCACACCAATCGTTGGTGCAGATTCGAAGATGTGGAAGTTTCTTGCACCTTTTTTACATTGAAGGCAGATCCCAGCATCTAGTAAAAGTTTAATTAGTTTGTGTTGACAGATAAGGGCTGCATCAAATTCGAGGAGACGCTCTCCTTTGTCATAAAATTGTTTTCTGTAACTAGCGGTCATACTGAAAATCCGTTTGGGCTCATTAGCTCTTAGTAGTAATGAACGCAGAGAATGAGTGGGCTTGCGTCTTGAATTCACTAATTTTTCCTTTTCTATAAGAATGTTATCTTGGAGGGGTTTTCCAGTTCTCGTTTTATTTGCTAAAAAATTGCTCCATTAGTCAATTCCGGCGCTGCTACCATCATTGTATCCTGTTTTGTTAAGGCCATTTCACTTTGTTACGAGTTGTGACCGCTTGCAGACCGAATTTTGCACTACAAGGTGGAGGTCACAATACCCACAGCTGCGATCAGAATAAAAAGGAGTTGAAAAGCTCGTATCGGTTGTCGAAAGAGAGGCCCACTTCCCGCGCTGTAGGAATTTAAGAGACCCACATGTAAAAATTAGAATTCCGCAGCCTCGAGAAAGAGGTGGCTCAACTTAATGCAGGAGTGGAGAAGCGGAGTATATGCGACCTTGGGGTGCCAAACGTGTGGATGAGCAGCATTCCTGGTCGGATAAACTGCGGAGTTATGGAAAAACCCTCACTCGCGGGGAAACGGCTCACCACTCCTTATTTTCACTGCTAAGTCAATTTTACCCGTATCCGAGTTTTACTCATTTCCATTACTTCGTATTTTTGGGCAGACTTCGTAACAAAATGTAAATGTAGCCCTTCCATCGCACACATATTTTTAAAGGTAAACAGGTCTTTTATTTCCCGCCTAAATTTTAATATAATCAGTTGAAGTTCTGATCTTGAAAAAGCATAAAGGGCGGCAACTTATGCGACGCGCAGTAACCTAATAAATAAACATTCATGAAGATATAATTTCAACATATTGTTTTCGTATCAAAGAATAATCTTTTTTGTCGCTTAAACAAACGTTAGATTGAATGGAAGATTACTTAAGGTCTTGAAACACGTCTTATTTATAAGACTAGTGAAATACGTACCGAGAAAAATTGAAAAAGGTATAGGCTAGTGGGTAAGGGATCGCGAAACAAGGATTTTATTCTGAAATCCTAGAACTAAAAAAGTTTGTGGCAAATAGTTTGTGCCACAACTAAGACAATGCGTCTACAGATCGTTTAAGAATAATTTGCCATATTCCAATGATTTCGTCCAGAGAAAAAATGGGAGTTCATTGGGTTTCCAGAAGGAGGCAAACGGCGTAGGCGGTATTTTCGGAATAAAATGCATTTGAAAAACAAAAGGAAGCGCGAGAAAATAGAGGAAAAAGGATGATAATTGCTGCAAGATTGCAAAAATTAATCTCAGGCCCGATTACAGGAGTGTGACTAAAACATTCGAAGAAATTGTCAAGAAAAAAGACTTACTATCGAAATCACAATTATATTCAATTAATTTTGCGGAAAAGAACTCGTGTCATGAAATAGCTGAAGAACTGACAGTTCAACGAGAGCAACGTTAAAATTGGCAATGGGAAAATGAACTTCCCTGGTCAAACATCAAATTAACACGCCATGAGTTAAAAGTGGGCGTGGGGAAGAAAAACCACAGTGCCTCTGGCCTTAATTCCTTGCGCGACTCGACGGTGAATGCCGGAAATCCTGCGACAATTGAGCAAAGGCGAGGTGTGGTGACGCACGAGCTTTCAGCTCTCCATGCTTACGCGTAACGCGTAACCTTCGAGAATATTCCTCTGCCCACGCGTCTGCCAACGCTCCACGCTGAAAAGACGCTGCTCAAACTGCCCGCTAGAAGAGTGCACGCGTCCACACCAGCCCTCGATCACCCGACACACACCACCATCAGCCGCTCCAAGCATACCACTGCTAGACCGGAAGGCACCGCTTTCACCCTCAACCACGATTTTGCCTGACGCTCACAAACTCCACACAAAGCCAGCTTTCTCGAGGAATTTATGCCTCCCAATTGCTCAAAACTCCGTCCCACACAGAGCAGTGTGCGCAAAATGCGCTTTACTCGGCTCGTCCCGTCCCGTCCCGTCCCGTCCCGCCATGCTTCCTCTCGTCTCCACCACATGCCGGTCTAAATGACGGAGCTCAGATATACCTGCCAAAGGAGGCATGCAGGCTCTCAGTATGAGCGAACGGCCGATCGCCAAAGACACCGACACCAGCGCGCCCCTCAGACGGAAGCACCTCACGTCCAGACTACCATCTTGCCTCACCAACACAGCTAGTGCGCTCAAAGTCGCTTTTTACGCTTCACCGTCCAATGCCACAGCGTCCGCCATCCCCGCTCGAGGTTGGTGGGTAGAGGCCAACCGTGCATCGCCGTGGCTTCAACTCCTCTCACCTCGCTGCCATACAAACACAGCAACGGGCAAGGTGATTAAGGGAAACGCTGCCAACCCACTTTGACATGGCCAGCTCGACGGGACCCACGTAGGCATTAGCGATCAACAGACAGTTCGTGATCCACGATAGTCCTCACTTCCCGGCGTTTAACGACTTGAACTGTGGCAAAACTTGCTCCCCCCCCCCCGGTCTAAACACATAGAGTCGAACGGTCTGCGTCGACAGCAGAAATGCAATCCGGATCGAGAGCAGTCTCTGACGCACCGGTAAGGTAATCAAGAAAACAGCCACTACACGTGGCCTAACCAACAAAGTAACGCACTGCAAGGGTGCACCTGGGTGGCGACGAGCTCAATGGCCACTTCCCACTCACCGAAACTCGACGTGTTGCGCGACAACATCAACGGATTGGCGACGCACCCGAAGCTACTTCCAGCGTCTTGTGTGAGACCATGGGCCCCAGACGCCAGAACCTGAACATACGAGCTTGCTACACAGGAGCTGTTACTTCTAGCGCGAAGCCGGTAAGCCTACCCGGACTGTGTGTGCGCCTAATACACGTGGAGAACATTCTAGAAACCGACATAGTCCAACTAGAACGTATGGAAGGTTCTGGAACTTTCGGTTATCTCTTTTCTCGAAACCTCAACGGCCCCACTAGATTGGTTAAAATCGATGTTAATGATGCCAAAGGGAATTAATTGACCGCCTAGATTCTCAGTAAATGTGAAAGTGATGACTTAAAATTTGTGACTATGAAGTTTCAAACGAAAAATATTACAATAAAACTCTATTTTACGACCTTATTCCGCTTTTTCTCTGAAACCGACCAATGTTTCATACATGCGTATATTATTTAGGCATATATATATATTTAGGCATATATATATATATATATATGTATTTTCTTTTACATATATATCTATTACATATATATGTGTATACTTTTGATTTATCCACGGCCATTTGGGTGTCGTACTTCACACTCAGATATAAAGATGGCGGACCTTAATGATTACATTCGTGCAGTGATATATCGCGCACTTAACCCGCTTCAATATCAAAAATAAAAAGCTACAACTCGTTTTGCAAATAGTCATTGCTTGCCTTCCAAGTGGAATATTACAAAACGACACCACCAGACCAAGAAACGAACAGGATTCATCGCCTAACCGGCCGAATGTAAGAAAAAACTCAGAGAAGAGGGCCCTCAGTATTTTCGCGTACTGAGATTCGCAACTGTGGGTGTCCGCTCGCCGTGGTATGCGTTGACCAATCATGGATGCATAGACTATAGCCTAGAAAATTCTCTAGATGTGTGATTGGTCAACGTATAACCCGGTTCGAGAAAATTCGAAAACTTACTTATAAGCGGCTGACAGCCACATTAGGACCACTCTACATCGTAGCTGCCTCGAGTTCCGTCATCCGGTATGCCTGAACAAGCCTCCGAGGACGTTGCCATGGCGCCCGAAGTTGAGACCTTTGCCTTCCAGGCTGAGATAGCTCAACTTATGAGTCTTATTATCAACACCTTCTATTCAAACAAGGAAATCTTTCTGAGAGAGCTGATATCGAACGGTTCCGACGCCCTGGACAAGATTCGTTACAAAAGTCTAACCGAGCCGTCGGTTTTGGATACGGAAAGTGAGCTATGTATCAAGGTATACGATAGCCCTGGTTAGGTTTCGTCTGTCTCTGTGTAACGGACATAACAACGTTGACTTTCCCTTTAGATAATCCCTAATAAGGCCGACAGCACCCTCACTATCATCGACACGGGAATCGGTATGACTAAAGCCGACCTGGTGAACAATCTGGGTACTATTGCACGTTCAGGCACGAAGGCCTTCATGGAAGCGCTCAATGCCGGTGCGGACATCTCGATGATTGGTCAGTTCGGTGTGGGGTTCTACTCAGCCTACTTGGTTGCCGATAAAGTTCAGGTCATATCGAAGAATAACGATGATGAGCAGTATCTTTGGGAGTCTTCGGCTGGAGGGTCTTTTACTATTCGTCCGTGCACCGAAGACCCTCTCGGTCGTGGAACAAAAGTGATATTGCACGTCAAAGAAGATCAATCCGAGTATCTCGAAGAGCGGCGCATCAAGGAGGTGATCAAGAAACATTCGCAATTTATTAGCTATCCAATCAAGCTCTTCGTTGAAAAAGAAAGAACGAAGGAGGTCCCAGACGATGAGGAGGAGGAGGAGGAGACCAAAGAGGACGGCGAGAAACCGGATGGTGAAAAACCCGAGGTAGAAGATTTGGATGAAGATGAGTCGGAAGATGAAGGTGGCGAAGGTAGCGCTGAAAAGGGGGAGAAAAAGAAAAAGAAGAAGAAGAAGCAAATTAAGGAGAAATATATCGACGAGGAGGAGCTTAACAAGACGAAACCTTTGTGGACTAGGAATGCGGAAGACATTAGCCAGGAGGAATACGGCGAGTTCTACAAGTCGCTGAGTAATGATTGGGAGGATCATCTCGCCGTCAAGCACTTTTCGATTGAGGGTCAGTTGGAGTTTCGGGCACTCCTCTTCGTTCCCAGGCGTGCTCCTTTCGATCTGTTTGAAAATAGGAAAAAGCGAAACAATATCAAATTGTACGTGAGACGCGTGTTTATAATGGATAATTGCGAGGAGTTGATCCCCGAATACCTCAATTTCATCAGGGGAGTCGTGGATTCCGAGGACTTGCCCCTAAACATAAGTCGTGAGATGTTGCAGCAGAACAAGATTTTGAAAGTCATACGTAAGAATTTGGTTAAGAAATGCATGGAGCTGTTTGATGAATTGGCCGAAGATACCGAGACATATAAGAAATTTTATGAACAGTTCTCGAAGAACATCAAGCTAGGTATCCACGAGGACAGCACGAATCGCAAAAAGCTGGCTGAGTTGTTGCGTTATTACTCTTCCCAAAGCGGTGATGAAATGACCAGCTTGAAGGACTACGTGTCTCGTATGAAAGAAAATCAGAAAGATATATATTACATCACGGGTGAGAGCAAAGAAAGTCTCGCTAACTCGGCTTTCATCGAGGTGCTTAAAAAGCGTGGCTTGGAGGTGCTTTACATGGTAGATCCTATTGACGAGTACGCCGTTACTCAATTGAGAGAGTATGATGGCAAAAAGTTGGTTTGCGTGACAAAGGAGGGCCTAGAATTACCGGAGGATGAGGAGGAAAAGAAGCGCTTCGAGGAGTTGAAGGCCTCTTTCGAGCCAACATGCAAGAAGATTAAAGACATCTTGGGGAACAAAGTTGAGAAGGTTACCGTTTCCAATCGACTTATAACCTCTCCTTGCTGCATTGTCACCTCTACTTTTGGGTGGTCCGCCAATATGGAGCGAATTATGAAGGCACAGGCTCTTCGCGACTCGAGCACGATGGGCTACATGTCGGCCAAGAAACATTTAGAAATTAACCCTGACCATAAAATTATGATCCGCTTGAAGGAGATGCTGTCCGCCGACGGAGAACCAAACAAGATCTGCAAGGACTTGATAAATATGCTTTTCAGCACGGCGCTCTTGGCGTCTGGATTCACGCTGGAGGATCCGAAAGCCCATGCGAATAAGATTCATGAGCTGATCAGTATGTGTCTTGAAATTCCCGAAGATGAGACGGTGAAGGAGGAGGAGAAGGCAGCCGCGGGGACTGAGGCCGCAGCACCTGTGGAGGCCGGTGATGATGGCGCTGCGATGGAAGAAGTAGATTAAGAAAAGATTTCCATTTGTTGTGTGTATATGTAAGATACGTGAATACATTCGTTCGTTATGTGCTGTGTCTCTCGATGCGATGTGGTTGACGTCTTGGGTGCGTACGCAGCCGGCTCGTATGGTCAGGTTCTGGCGTCTGGGGCCCATGGTCTCACACAAGACGCTGGAAGTAGCTTCGGGTGCGTCGCCAATCCGTTGATGTTGTCGCGCAACACGTCGAGTTTCGGTGAGTGGGAAGTGGCCATTGAGCTCGTCGCCACCCAGGTGCGCCCCTTGCAGTGGGTTACTTTGTTGGTTAGGTCACGTGTAGTGGCTTGTTTTCTTGATTACCCTCCGGTGCGTCAGACACTGCTCTCGATCCGGATTGCATTTCTGCTGTCGACGCAGACCGTTCGACTCTATGTGTTTAGACCGGGGGGGGGAGCAAGTAAGTCGTTAAACGCCGGGAAGTGAGGACTATCGTGGATCACGAATTGTCTGTTGATCGCTAATGCCTACGTGGGTCCCGTCGAGCTGGCCATGTCAAAGTGGGTTGGCAGCGTTTCCCTTAATCACCTTGCCCGTTGCTGTGTTTGTATGGCAGCGAGGTGAGAGGAGTTGAAGCCACGGCGATGCACGGTTGGCCTCTACCCGCCAACCTCGAGCGGGGATGGCGGACGCTGTGGCATTGGACAGTGAAGGGTAAAAAGTGACGTAGGCCCTTAGGAGAGGTAAAGCGACTTTGAGTGCACTGGCTGTGTTGGTGAGGCAAGATGGTAGTCTGGACGTGAGGTGCTTCAGTCCGAGGGACGCGCTGGTGTCGGTGTCTTTGGCGATCGGCCGTTCGCTCATACTGAGAGCCTGCATGCCTCCTTTGGCAGGTATATCTGAGCTCCGTCATTTAGACCGGCATGTGGTGGAGACGAGAGGAAGCATGGCGGGACGGGACGGGACGGGACGGGACGAGCCGAGTAAAGCGCATTTTGCGCAACTGCTCTGTGTGGGAACGGAGTTTTGAGCAATTGGGAGCATAAATTCCTCGAGAAAGCTGGCTTTGTGTGGAGTTTGTGAGTGTCAGGCAAAATCGTGGTTGAGGGTGAAAGCGGTGCCTTCCGGTCTTGCAGTGGTATGCTTGGAGCGGCTGATGGTGGTGTGTGTCGGGTGATCGAGGGCTGGTGTGGACGCGTGCACTCTTCTAGCGGGCAGTTTGAGCAGCGTCTTTTCAGCGTGGAGCGTTGGCAGACGCGTGGGCAGAGGAAATTCTCGAAGGTTGCGCGTTGCGCGTTACGCGTAAGCATGGAGAGCTGAAAGCTCGTGCGTCACCACACTTCGCCTTTGCGCAATTCGCAGGGTTTCCGGCATTCACCGTCGCGTCGCGCAGTTAATTTAAGGCCAGAGGCACTGTTTTTTTTTCATTTACCTAAATTTGCAAGGCGCACAGTTTGGGATTTTTGCGGGAAATTTTGAGCATTCGTTAGGTTGATTTTGGATCCTTTCTTAAACTAGCTTTACCTTGATTTTCGGAACATCGTCCCATTGAAATCGCTGTATGAATAAATTTTCTATTGTCAATCTTTGCTTGATTACATTTATGATTTGGAATAGGTTAAACACCTAAATTTTTAGGCAATAAGGAACAACTGGGTGCGATCTTTGGCATACCAGTTCTTAGGCAGAGCGCAATTTGTTAATATCCGCCCAGGCCCTAGATAGGAAGTTAGAAAGAGTTTGTGTAAGAAAATGGGGTTAAAGCAAAAGTTGTTGGAGGAGTGAACGACCGAGCAATCTTACATCACCAATGGTGTCGCTTCAGCAGCACAGCAAGGAAATGGATTTTGGGTAAGTGTCTTTTTCGGCTTCATGAGGTTGGAACAGGCATTGAGTGCTTTTATACGTTGGGCTTTCGTATGCCCGTTGCGTGAGTCGGTTATTCCACGACCAGAGCGAATGCCTCGTGCTAGTGCCTCGGTGAAGCCACGGTGAGGTTACAAAACGACTGGCGGCGTGATGCGGTGTGCGACTTGAGCCCGGCTGGTTGCGGCCTTGCGAGCGCGTGCATGCACGACAAGCACGCGTGGATGCTGCCAACGCGTGATACACCACGAGCACGAAGTCGACACGACGGAGTCGGGCCAAATCGCACTTCGCCGTCTGTCCCTCAACACGTATCTCACGTCATTTCAGTCGTCGTCTTCACTGGCACATGCACAGCGCGACTCTGCCAAGACCAGGCTCGGCTGTTGTTCGTGCAAAACGGACCGACGCAAAAGCTAGGCGACCGTGGAGGGTGCACACATGAGAACGCCTGCAGAGATGTAGGTTGCATCACGAACAGGCAGCGTTGAACAATGATTTGCGTTTAACATGCTCAAATAGGAGACGCTGCTGACTGAGATAATATCAGACCCATACCTGACCATTGCAACAAACGAGGCACTAGCCAGAGGTGAGGTGACGAGACTTATTTCGCGCTGCACTAAATTATGCTGGTTTGCCGATGTAACTAGTACGTTTTCTGACAATGCACTGCATAATCCATCACCGGACCGTGTAAAGTCCTCCGGCATATAGACAGCCCTTTTAACGGGTGCCTTACACCTAATAGGTGGACCGCGGCTCCACGTGTAGACCGCGGACAGAATGTGGCCTTCATGGGGTGCATATTCCGTCGATAAATGTAGAAAAGCAAACTGTTAACTCCACCTACAATCGGGGCTGAAGAAGTATGGGCGTCAGCAGAAGGCAGTAATGGTGGTGGTAGTGTAGTAGTGGATGTGCGAAATGTGGTTGAGGATTAACAGTAGGGCGGACTTTCCCGAGGCAGGGAAATGGCGCCTCGAGAGGGAGCGTTCATCGTATTCGGTGCTGTGTGGCGTGGCGTGGCGTGGCGTGCGTGTTGTTTAACCGCGCCCAGACGGTGGGCCAATTGGGAGGCAGAATGGTTAAATGGAGGTCGCTGATTGGGTGCGAACATTCTAGGCTTGCGCGCACCAGCGAAACATTCTAGAATGTGCCGGGTGAGGTCAATATAAGCGGCATGTTGAGGCGGCGAGGCCAGTCGTGTGTGCTCGTGATCGTGGTGACGCAATGTCGAAGGGACCGGCTGTGGGTATCGATTTGGGAAACGACGTTCTCCTGTGTGGGTGTCTTTCAACACGGCAAGGTGGAGATAATCGCCAACGACCAGGGCAACCGCACTACTCCCAGCTATGTGGCCTTCACGGACACGGAGCGTCTTATCGGAGATGCGGCGAAGAACCAGGTGGCCATGAATCCCACCAACACGGTGTTCGACGCGAAACGTCTGATCGGTAGGCGATTCGACGACAAGGCGGTGCAGGAGGACATGAAGCACTGGCCATTCGTGGTGAGGAATTTGGGAGGGAAGCCGAAGATCGAGGTGGAGTACCGCGGCGAGGTGAAGCAGTTCAGTGCGGAGGAGATCTCGTCGATGGTGCTGTCGAAGATGAAGGAGACGGCGGAGGCGTATTTGGGTAAGACGGTGTCGGACGCGGGTGATCACGGTTCCGGCGTACTTCAATGACAGTCAGCGTCAGGCGACGAAGGACGCGGGCACGATATCGGGAATGACGTGTTGCGCATCATCAACGAGCCGACGGCGGCGGCCATCGCGTACGGTTTGGACAAGAAGGTGGGGAAGGAGCGCAACGTGCTGATCTTCGACTTGGGAGGCGGGACCTTCGATGTGTCGATTCTGTCGATAGAAGACGGGATCTTCGAGGTGAAGTCGACCGCGGGTGACACGCACTTGGGTGGCGAGGACTTTGACTCGCGCCTGGTGAATCACTTTGTGGAGAGGTTCAAGCGGAAGCACAAGGGGAAGGATTTGACGTCGAACAAGAGGGCTATCCGCCGCCTGAGAACAGCGTGTGAGAGGGCGAAGAGGACGCTGAGTTCGAGTGCGCAGGCGAACATAGAGATAGACTCGCTGTTGGAGGGCATCGACTTCTACACCTCGATCACCGCGGGCTCGTTTTGAGGAGTTGTGTTCGGACCTCTTCCGCAGCACGTTGGACCCGGTGGAGAAGGCGCTGCGGGACGCCAAGTTGGACAAGGGTGCTGTGCACGAGATCGTCTTGGTGGGCGGGTCGACGCGCATCCCGAAGGTGCAGAAGTTGCTGCAGGACTTCTTCAAACGGTCGCGAGTTGAATAAGTCCATCAACCCGGATGAAGCGGTGGCGTATGGTGCCGCGGTGCAGGCGGCGATTTTGACTGGCGACAAGTCGGAGGCGGTGCAGGACCTGCTGCTGCTGGATGTGGCGCCGCTGTCCCTGGGTCTGGAGACGGCGGGGCGGTGTGATGACAGCGCTGATAAAGCGTAACACGACGATCCCCACGAAGCAGACGCAGACCTTCACCACGTACTCGGACAACCAGCCGGGTGTGTTGATCCAGGTGTACGAGGGTGAGCGGGCGATGACGCGCGACAACAACCTCCTGGGGAAGTTCGAGTTGTCGGGTATTCCGCCGGCGCCCGCGAGGTGTGCCCCAGATCGAGGTGACCTTCGACATTGACGCAATGGCATTCTGAATGTGTCGGCGGTGGACAAGTCGACAGGGAAGCAGAATAAGATTACCATCACCAACGACAAGGGTCGCCTGTCAAAGGAGGAGATAGAGCGGATGGTGAATGACGCGGAGAAAGTTCAAACAGGAGGACGAGAAGCAGAGAGATCGGGTTGCGGCGAAGAATGGTCTGGAGAGCTACGCCTTCACCATGAAGTCGACGGTGGAGGACGAGAAGGTGAAGGATAAGATACCGGAGGCTGACAGGAAGAAGATAACGGAGAAGTGTGAGGAGACGATCAACATGGTTGGACGGAAATCAGCAGGCGGAGAAGGAAGAGTACGAGCACAGACAGAAGGAGTTGGAGAGTGTGTGCAATCCGATCATTACGAAGATGTACCAGGCGACAGGCGGTGCGGGTGGTATGCCCGGAGGGTATGCCAGGTGGAATGCCAGGCGGCATGGGTGGTGATGCTGGCGCTGGAGGCCGTGGTCCACCATAGAGGAGGTGGACTAATGTAATCATGCAATGCATTTCATGCGTAGATGTGTTTGTGTGTACCTACTTTTGCCGTTCACTATTAGTGCGGGTTTCTGGTTTGTGGAATAAAAGTGTGCGTTTTGCATGTGATTCCGATTTTGTTTCGTAACACGTGTGGGAGGTTTGTTGTTTGTGCCTTTTTACTTCGTTTGTTGCAAGTGGGATATGTCCATTACGATGTCCCTTGTGTGTCTCGTGGCGTGTGGGTATTGGTGGCGGGGTGGCTGTGTGCTTTGTGTTGGTGTTGATTTGCGACGAGGTCTGTCTATTAGGATCTCGTGGGTGGCGACGGCGGTCGCTGCTTTTGGTCGCCGTTAGACGGGGCGCGCTGTATGGTTCTCCGACCAGTTTAGTGGATCGATATGGCGACTCAGATCGACCAATTCCTGTCTGCTTAACGGTGGTCCTGTTATTTGATTGGTGTGACCAGTGTTTTCTGGAAATTTTCCGTATCGATTCTCTACGGTAAGCGTCCATTTTTCGGTGGCTCGATGTCTGACAGGTAGCCAACGATGATGATGAGCAGACGATAGAGATATTCCCTTTCCAGGCGGATGCTTGTCAACTGCTGGACCTTATGATCAATGCGTTTTATTCGAGGAAAGATATTTTCTTTAGAGAGCTGCTGGCGAATGCTTCCGATGCTTTGATAGGGCACGCTAATGCGGGTTGTGTGAGTTCGACGGCAAAAGAAACAGACCCGGAATTGTATATCAAGGTGATTAACATATTGTTGGTAGATGACCGCCTACGACCTTTTCAATGTGATAACCTTTCATTTGTCGGTTTTTCGCACAGATTATTCCCAACGAAGCCGCTGGGACTCTTACAGTATCATCGATACGGGCATTGGGATGACAAAGGCAGAATTAGTCAAGAATTTGGGCACGATAGCCTATTCGGGTACTAAGGCGTTCATGGCCACATTAAGTGATGATGCTGGCATGGCCATGATCGGCTCTTTGGGTGTGGGTTTCTACTCGATCTATCTTGTTGCGGACAGGGTTCAAGTTGTCTCTAAGAATGATAGCGATGATCAGTATGTATGGGAGTCTTCAGCTGGTGGCTCTTTCACAATCCGTCCAGGCAATGAAGAGTCGTTGGTTCGTGGCACCAAAGTGGTACTACACATCAAGGAAGAGGAATCGGAATTTCTTAGTACCATATGTGGTTAAGGAGGCTGTGTGTAAGTACTCCAAGTTCGTCAACTATCCGATCAAGTTGTACCCCGGCGATGAATTCATCTGGACTGTCATCAACTACGAGGAGTGGAAAAACTTCAGACCCTGTTCCTGATTCGGTTACGTTTGAATATACGGCAACCACTGTGGATGCGTGATCCTGCATGTATCAGTCGTGAGGAATACGCTAATTTCTATATTTGGATGAGTCGTGATTTTGATGAACATTTGGCAGTGAAGCATTTCTCGGTTAAGGGCGAGGTGAACTTTCGGGCATTATTATTTGTTCCAAGACATCCTTTTCTCTCGATTATTTCGCCAAAAATGGACGTCCTCACAACATCAGGCTTTATGCAAAAAGGGTATTCGTGACGGACAAATGCGAGAACTTAGTTCCTGAACTACCTAAATTTCATCTTCGGCATTGTGGACTCGGAAGACCTAACTTTTGAATGCTAATCTCGGTGCATTGCATCAGAGGAGTATTATACAGGCAATTCGGAAGCACTTGGTGACGAAGTGCATCGAGTTGATGGAAGAGATGGCAGAGGATTCGTCAATCTACAATATTTTCTATAGTAATTTCGTACGAAATGTCAAACTTGCCGTCTATGAAGATCGTGCAAAGCGGCATCGGTGCGCTAATCTGTTACGCTACTTCTCTTCGAAGAGTGGTGAGGAGATGATCAGTTTAAGTAATTACGTTTGTCGAATGAAGGAGGGTCAACAAAACATATACTGTGTCATTGGTGAGAGCATGGAGAGCGTTGTGCACTCTGTTTTCATCGAAGCATTAAAGGAACGTGATCTTGAGGTGCTCTATATGGCGGACGCCATGGACGAATACGTGGTGAATGAATTAGGCGAGTATTCTGGCAAGAGATTGGTGTCCGTATCCAGATTGGATCTCGAAATACCACAAAGATAAGACTGAGAAGGAAGATTTCGAAAAAAAAGTGGCTGACTTTGACTCAACTTGCAGGAAAATGAAGGAGATTTTAGGCGATAAAGTTGAAGAAGTGCTTGTCTCCAGTAGATTAACCACGTCACCTTGTTGCATTGTCACATCTAACGTCGGTTGGTCCGCCAATATGCAGCGCATCGTATCAGCGCAAGCACTCCGAAATCCGCACTCAATTTTCTAACAATTGCGCAAAGAAGTACTTGGAGATCAACCAAATAATACGATAATAACTAATCTCAAAATGATGCTGTCTAATGACAGAAAACCGAACAAGATACCCAGAGACATTCTTACCATTCTCTACACAACGCGGCTTTGCTCGATTCGGCTTACCCTTGACGAAACCGAGGGACCACACGAATTGGTTCACTCATTAATTAAGACTTATTTCTCTGTACCAGAATGTGTAACCGAGAAGGACGAAGAAGAGAGGGTGGACGCCGAATCTGAGGTCGCTCTAACCGTGCAAGCTGGTGGAGAGGGTACTTTGGATGAATTTGACTAAGCATCTTTAATGGGTTATTTTAGGTTTTTATCTATGTAAAGGTAAAAATCTAAGCTCCATTAAACCCATTCTTACTTTTTTGGTTATGAAACTTACTGAGCTACGGGTCAACGTGTGTCAGTTTGCACTAGGGTCAATTTCCCCACTTTTGCTCGCCTTGAAGAGGAGTCACAGGGATAGCTGAGAAATCTTGGTAATTGAGCTGTTCATCTATGTGTAACACTGAAAGTGAGATTAGTGGATAAGATTTTGAAGTTGGACAGAAATAGGGGTTATTAATCCTTTTCGCCCTCGTATAAAAGTTATTTAAAGCAACTGAGAACATTTGGCATGTAAATTTTCCACAGTACGAGGAGAAAACACATGAGCCATACCGGTTTAAAAGGTCGCAATGCTATACATCAACTGTGTTTAAAGTATAAATTATGGTTCTTCAATAATAGTGGAGTGGGTCGCTTGACTGATGGTGGAACACCGAAAACAGGATTTTACGTGCAACCAATTGAATTTTTGCTCAATTACTGATTGGGCCAAGTCGAGTTCCTTAAACGCAGCGCTAGTCGCCATTGCCCTCCCCAAGTGGAGACAGAATGCCAAGGTCCGGCGAAGCCTACAAATAGTGAAGAGCCTATGTCCAAGGTACTACAAGATGGGCTCGTGTATGTGGACCTAATTGTGACATCAATTGGCGCAAAGTAAAAGTTGTTGGAGGAGTGAACGACCCGAGCAATCTTACATCACCAATGGTGTCGCTTCAGCAGCATATGCAAGGAAATGGATTTTGGGTAAGTGTCTTTTCTTTCGGGCTTCATGAGGTTGGAACAGGCATTGAGTGCTTTTATACGTTGGGCTTTCGTATGCCCCTTGCGTGAGTCGGTTTATTCCACGACCTGAGCTGAACAGCCCCGTGCCTCGTGACTAGTGCCTGGTGAAGCCACGGTGAGGTTACAAAAGAACGACTAGGCGGCGTGATGCGGTGCTGCGACTTGAGCCCGCTGGTTGCGGCCTTGCGAGCGTGTTGCATGCACGACAAGCACGCGTGGATGCTCCCAAACGCGTGGCACGCCACGAGCACGAAGTCGACACGACGGAAGTCGGGCCCAAATCGCACTTCCGTCTGTCCCTCAACACGTATCTCACGTCATTTCAGTCGTCGTCTTCACTGGCACATGTACAGCGCGATCTTGGCCGAGACAGGCTCGGCTGTTGTTCGTGTAAAACGGACCGACGCAAAAGCTGGCACCGTGGAGGGTGCACACATAGAAACGCCTGCAAGAGATGTAGGTCGCATCACGACAGGCACGCGTTGAACAATGATTTGCGTTTCATGCTCAAACGGATGGACGCTGCTGACTGAGATAAATATCAGACCCTACTGCTGACCATTGCAACAAACGAGGCACCAGCCAGAGGTGAGGTGACGAGACTTATTTCGCGCTGCACTAAAATTATGCTGGTTTGCCGATGTAACTAGTACGTTTTCTGACAATGCACTGCATCAATCAATCAATCACCGGACCGTGTAGAGTCCTCAATATAGACAGCCCTTTTAACGGGTGCCTTACACCTAATAGGTGGACCGCGGCTCCACGTGTAGACCGCGGACGGAATGTGGCCTTCAGGGGTGCATATTCCGTCGAATGGATGTAGAAAAGCAAACTGTAACTCCACCTACAGTCGAGACCAGAAGGAGTAGGGCGGTCAGCAGAAGGCAGTAATGGTGGTGGTAGTTTAGTGGATGTGGAAAATGTGTGTTGAGGATTAACAGTAGGCCGAACTTTCCCGAGGCAGGGAAATCGCCTCGAGAAGGAGCGTTCATCCTATTGGTGCTGTGGCGTGGCGTGGCGTGGCGTGCGTATTGTTTAACGCGCCCAGACGGTGGGCCAATTGGGAGGCAGGAATGTTAACTCGAGGTCGCTGATTGGGTGCGAACATTCTAGGCTTGTGCGCGCACCAGCGAAACATTCTAGAATGTGCCGGCTGAGGTCAATATAAGCGGCATGTTGAGCGGCGAGGCCAGTCGTGGTTGTGCTCGTGATCGTGGTGACGCAATGTCGAAGGGACCGGCTGTGGGTATCGATTTGGGAACGACGTTCTCCTGTGTGGGTGTCTTTCAACACGGCAAGGTGGAGATAATCGCCAAACGACCAGGGCAACCGCACTACTCCAGCTATGTGGCCTTCACGGACACGGAGCGTCTTATCGGAGATGCGGCGAAGAACCAGGTGGCCATGAATCCCACCAACACGGTGTTCGACGCGAAACGTCTGATCGGTAGGCGATTCGACGACAAGGCGGTGCAGGAGGACATGAAGCACTGGCCATTCGTGGTGAGGAATTTGGGAGGGAAGCCGAAGATCGAGGTGGAGTACGCGGCGAGGTGAAGCAGTTCAGTGCGGAGGAGATCTCGTCGATGGTGCTGTCGAAGATGAAGGAGACGGCGGACGTATTTGGGTAAGACGGTGTCGGACGCGGTGATCACGGTTCCGGCGTACTTCAATGACAGTCAGCGTCAGGCGACGAAGGACGCGGGCACGATATCGGGAATGAACGTGTTGCGCATCATCAACGAGCCGACGGCGGCGGCCATCGCGTACGGTTTTTGGACAAGAAGGTGGGGAAGGAGCGCAACGTGCTGATCTTCGACTTGGGAGGCGGGACCTTCGATGTGTCGATTCTGTCGATAGAAGACGGGATCTTCGAGGTGAAGTCGACCGCGGGTGACACGCACTTGGGTGGCGAGGACTTTGACTCGCGCCTGGTGAATCACTTTGTGGAGGAGTTCAAGCGGAAGCACAAGGGGAAGGATTTGACGTCGAACAAGAGGGCTATCCGCGCCTGAGAACAGCGTGTGAGAGGGCGAAGAGGACGCTGAGTTCGAGTGCGCAGGCGAACATAGAGAATAGACTCGCTGTTGGAGGGATCCGACTTTCTACACCTCGATCACGCGGGCTCGTTTTGAGGAGTTGTGTTCGGACCTCTTCCGCAGCACGTTGGGACCCGGTGGAGAAGGCGCTGCGGGACGCCAAGTTGGACAAGGGTGCTGTGCACGAGATCGTCTTGGTGGGCGGGTCGACGCGCATCCCGAAGGTGCAGAAGTTGCTGCAGGACTTCTTCAACGGTCGCGAGTTGAATAAGTCCATCAACCCGGATGAAGCGGTGGCGTATGGTGCCGCGGTGCAGGCGGCGATTTTGACTGCGCGACAAGTCGGAGGCGGTGCAGGACCTGCTGCTGCTGGATGTGGCGCCGCTGTCCCTGGTCTGGAGACGGCGGGCGGTGTGATGACAGCGCTGATAAAGCGTAACACGACGATCCCCACGAAGCAGACGCAGACCTTCACCACGTACTCGGACAACCAGCCGGGTGTGTTGATCCAGGTGTACGAGGGTGAGCGGGCGATGACGCGCGACAACAACCTCCTGGGGAAGTTCGAGTTGTCGGGTATTCGCCGGCGCCGCGAGTGTGCCCCAGATCGAGGTGACCTTCGACATTGACGCAATGGCATTCTGAATGTGTCGGCGGTGGACAAGTCGACAGGGAAGCAGAATAAGATTACCATCAACCAACGACAAGGTCGCCTGTCAAAGGAGGAGATAGAGCGGATGGTGAATGACGCGGAGAAGTTCAAAACAGGAGACGAGAAGCAGAGAGATCGGGTTGCCGGCGAAGAATGGTCTGGAGAGCTACGCCTTCACCATGAAGTCGACGGTGGAGGACGAGAAGGTGAAGGATAAGATACCGGAGGCTGACAGGAAGAAGATAACGGAGAAGTGTGAGGAGACGATCAAATGGTTGGACGGAAATCAGCAGGCGGAGAAGGAAGAGTACGAGCACAGACAGAAGGAGTTGGAGAGTGTGTGCAATCCGATCATTACGAAGATGTACCAGGCGACAGGCGGTGCGGGTGGTATGCCCGGAGGTATGCCAGGTGGAATGCCAGGCGGCATGGGTGGTGATGCTGGCGCTGGAGGCCGTGGTCCCACCATAGAGGAGGTGGACTAATGTAATCATGCATGCATTTCATGCGTAGATGTGTTTGTGTGTACCTACTTTTGCCGTTCACTATTAGTGCGGTTTCTGGGTTGTGGAATAAAAGTGTGCGGTTTGCATGTGGATTCCGTTTTCGTGCAACGCGCCCGGGAGTACCGCGATGCCTCTGCATCCGCTCAAACGCTGAGTGCGCTTCCTTCATCATGTCTCCTAGCGGGTGGCGGTTGCCCCTCTCCTGCCACGCCTCTCTTTCATCCAACGCGAGGGTGAGGCCTTGTAGGTGTTGTGTACATGACTAGGTGATCTGGTGGAAAGGTCCTTTCATGGCAGTCGGTGTATTCGTCGATGAGAGCTGCAGGTGAGTGTGTGTCTCTTCACCGTAAGGGTCCATTTCCTGAATGCTGAGGGGTTCGCCTATCTGATTGGAAGGCGTTTCACCTTATCACGACAACCTTGCAGCGTGAGCAATCGTGAGGTCGAAAGCTGGCCGAAATCAACCTTCCAGTGGTGAAAACAATGCAATGCCACTGAGGTCGATTCGTCTTCGTATGGCTCATTCGTGCGGTCCCGCTGTAATATGAGCTACATCCCAGATTGCACTCGGTTGCACACTTCACTCACCTCTCCTGCCCACACACAAGCAAACACTACCACATTTGCACATTTCTCCTCCTTCCAACTCTCTTCTCACCTTTCCACTTACTCCCCCATCCACACCACTCCCCAGCCGCCTTATCCACTTCCTAGCATACGCGCGCATCAACTAGCACCCATGCACATCAACAACGGTGCCCCCATAGTCCAAGCTCTTGACTCCCACTACGTGCTGTCTTTTCCAATGTCAAGGATTGACGACAAATGACGACATGAGTACTCCCAACTGCACCACTACAGGTCCACTCGTTACCGGTTGTGGTGCAAAGTGGGGAGGGGTGGGATGGGATGGGCAACGGTGGGGTGGGTGTGGGTGGGTGGGGTGGTGGGGTGGAGAGGGTGAATAGTGTGAAAGGAAGGTCCTCGAGGCAGGGGTAAGGACTAGGAGGAAGGAGAAGGTAGTGGAAGAGGGGAAATAGTATGGGGCAGGAAGGAGAGGGCGGACGGATGCGAGGAAGCGTGGAGACGTGTGTGGGTAGGAGGTGAGGTAGGTGAATGCTCGAGGGTGCAACAATGAAGTTGACAGGCGACCTGAGTAGGCTGTCAGTCAATCTTGACTATGCTCTCCTTCAATGCTGTTGCGGTGGACCGACTAACCGTCGACGTCTCTGGGGACGCATCCACGGCGAAGGACGCCAATGACTGGATGTGAGCTGAAAGAGTGAACTGATTCGACGAGGAGTAATCCTAACCTGTCCTCTGCTCTGCTCTCTCTCTGCTCTCCTCTGCTCTCTTCGTTCTGCTGTGGACGAACGCATGGATGCCTCCACGAATGACAGCTGAAGTGGGTGAATTGTGTTGTGGAGGGTGCAACACTGAAGTGGACAGGCGATCTCAGAAGGCATTCAATCCCTCTCCTTCGCCCATTTTGTGCCACATTGTTTCTGTGGCTTGGTGAAATCCCGCCTGTCTATGGCTACCCCGTCTACTGCCACCTGAGACACATTCTCGTGTTGGCAGCACCTCAAGCTGGTCAGCACTGTGTACCTTGCGCATCATACGACATCTACTGCGATGCTTTGTCTCACCCGACACCCTAAACGCGTTCTGCCACATTCTCTCCCATTCTGTCTCTTCCTCAACCACCAAATGCACACCATCGCATAGTGAGGCGGGGGAGGTCGATGAGGCTGTGAGGCGGTGAGGCGGTGAAGGAGCCAGGCCATCAGTTTGCAGCACCAACAAATTTTCTCGTGGGATGGTGAGGCGCATTGGTGCCTCTTCTCCCCGTGAGGCACTCGGGTGCGGTAAACGGCAGTACAAAGTACTCACTGGCATTTCTTACTATGTGGTGCGACACCTCAACTCGGAACACCTTCATTCACGCCTCCATTCGATGTGTCATTTGTCGGTTTGAAGAGTGGCCAAGAGTTGGCAGAGTCTAACCTCCGTGTACAATGTGAAGAAGGGGACGCGAGTAATCACCGACTCCGCGCTTGACGAATTAGGCTTCGTCGAAATGTTTCTATAGGACAAAGCTTTCCACACCTCACACGGCCCGATAACTGTCTCCTCCACCCCAAATCCACACTCGACACTCGCTGCAACAACCTCACCTGCGGCTTTCTTCAACTTCATCTTCACCTCACCCTCACCCTCACCCTCACCCTAACCCTCACCTTTCCTTCGCCTTCGCCTTCGCCTTCGCCTTCGCCTTCTTCATCCCACCACATTTCTCCACGCTTGTGGCGCTGTCTGAGGGTGGAGACTGCGCATTAACCCAAGTGGAGAAATGTGAGGTGGTCGACGATTCTCATTGCCACAGTCTCACCAAGTGAACACTTGACTATCTCGTATCGGACGACCATCCTATGTCAGGAAAGACGGTGAAGCTGCGAAGGAGACACGTTGTCAGGAGCCATCCGATATGAAACACAAAGAGATCGGCGTGCAGTGTGAGAGACACGTGGCAGAAAGTCACAATAAGAATTCGTGATGTGACAGCATCACGCGGTAAGAAAACGAGGTCTCCGCGCAATATAAATGGCGGTTTTTGGCTGGCGATCGGCTTCAAAAATCTTCCTCAACGATGCCGATATCTTGCCCTCCAGTGATGCCTTTTGTCTTCCACGAGATTTGCCCGGATGTCTGCACTGCGGTCTGTCCCGATACCATTCCCAACATCATCACTGAGACTTTTCCGCCAGTTTGCACCAACGTGTTTCCCAATCCTTGCGCCGATGTCCATCTGAATGGTCGTGCAGGAATGGGCCTCTATGCTGCGGAGATGTCTGCCACACTTCCTGTCCCAAAGTGGTGCGTAAAACTATGCCCGACGTCTGCTACAACTCTCATATTGACGTTGGCCCTTGGACGTGCACTGATGTCCGCTCTTACTATTCGTGCGGAGATACAGCCTAAGGCATGCGTCGACGTTTGTCGTAACATACGTCCAATTGTTGCTCCTAAGGCTTGTTCTGAAGCACTAGCCGTTCCATGCACCGTCGTGGCACCTAAGGTGTGTGCCGAGGTTTCGCCCAAGATCTACGCAAAAGTTGCCTCCACGTGTTGTGACGAGACATGTCCCGACACATGTCCGAAAGCCGCTGCGGCAGTCTACACCGAAGTATCTCGTGCTCCCTGTGGCAAAAAGTGTACCAAAGCATGTGGCAAAACGGGTTTTAGAGCAAAACCTACACCGTTGCAGCGCGGTGACTCCTGCTCCTTGTGCCGAGGTGAGCGCTGGTCCATGTCCGGAGGTCACGCCCACAGTATATACCGAAGTGGTTTCAGCCCCTGTGATGAAACTTGTGGAAAGACGTGTCCGGAAGTGGTAGCTGCAGTGCACACAGAAATGGCAGCTGCTCCGTGTGCCGAGACCTGCACAAAGCCTTGTCCTGATGTCGCGCCAACAGTCTACACCGCAGTGACTCCTGCTCCTTGTGCCAACACATGTCCTGAGGTTGCTCCAACCGTCTACACCACAGTGACTCCTGCTCCTTGTGCCAACACATGTCCTGAGGTCACGCCAACAGTTTACACCGCAGTGACTCCTGCTCCTTGTGCCAACACATGTCCAGAGGTTGCGCCAACCGTCTACACCACAGTGACTCCTGCTCCTTGTGCCAACACATGTCCTGCGGTTGATCCAACAGTCTACACCGCGGTGACGCCTACTCCTTGCCGTGAAAACTTGTAGTAAATCGTGTTCCGATGTCTCAGCTGCTGTCTACACCACAGCAGCCCCTGCTCCTTTCCCTGAGGTTTGCTCCAACGCTTTGTCCTGTAGTTGCCCCAGCAGTCTTCACCGCCGTGGCTTCTCTACCTTGTGCCGAGGATACCGCCTCCACCTGTGGAGAAAGTTTCACTAAGATCTTGGCAGAGCCATCAACTCTATCCACCCAGCAGGCGTCTTCAGTAGTTCTTTGCCAGCTGATACCTATGTTGTGTCCCCAAGTCCTCCCCTCTTGTCAGCGTTAGTCAACGGCCACTCTCGTCTCACTCGTCCGAATACATTTCGCATTCAGAATAGCTTAATTTCCTTCCTAACTCGTATTTCGACTACATTATTTTGGAGTTAGACCACCTCTCCTTCTCCCTATGGCTGGTTTACGTCGTGACGCCATCTTGACTCGTTCCTCCCACTTACCCCTTATTGGGTGAGGTGTGGTGCAGGAGCTGGACTTTCTACTAGCAATGAATTCATTTGCCTAGTCAACATAGGAAATTCTTGAGGAACTCGTCCAGCCCATTCTTCCGACGAAATTATTGTAGTCAGTCAGCGTGAATGTCAGTTGTGTGTCTGGAAATGCTCAATGACCCAATCTAGAGATATGGCACGATAGCAGAACTTGCCGCTTCCACAGTATCTCACCCGACATAAGGTGTGAATATGATCAGGAACTCAGATTACCACTATTCCAGGTTCATTACCGGCCTCAGGCTCGGCCAACTTGTGGCATACGTGGGGCGATTCGTACGTATGTAGCTCAAGTTAGCGTGTCTGGGGGCGGGGGGGGGGAGCGTGCGTGTGAGACTCTTCCTTCCCTGCCGAGTAGACGTGAAGTGAGGCGATGGGCGGACGAGATGGACGAGAACGTGGAACTTCAATGGCGTGGGGCTTACACACGTAGGAGGTCACCTTAGTGGCGCGCTGACCGGTGGTGAGCTTAATGACCGCTAGGATCGGGGTGAAGTGCCGGCGGGTTCGACTTTAACCTGCCATCCGTGTCACGGACCTGACACATTGGCGCACTGGTGACCGAAATGACAGTTAGAGGAAAGACGTCCCCGGTGAGATGTATGTATATGGTTGGGAGTGAGCTGGGTGGCAGTGTACAAGATGGGTAGCTTGACTCGATGCGATCCACTCGGTCTATTCGCCCCACTGGTGGACCAAGTAGGGTGAAAGCGGTATTGGCTGGCTCCATGGCTCCTTGCCTGTTGAGTCGGTTAATCAGTCTGAGCCGAGAGCGAGGAACACGCGAAATAACAACCACCAACTGGCTGAGTGGATGCTCCCTCGCTTCAGTGTAGTTATTTGGGAAAGATTTGGTGGCAACTAAAGTATCCACACCCCCTTTATGCGCAAGCAGTAATGAAGGAGGAGACAGAGATGGTCAATGTTAGTGTTTTATTGGAATGTGCTTTGTGCAAAGAATGCCTCCGTTAGGGATGCAGAATGCACGCCAAACAACGGCATCAACGGCATCCGTATTTATGGTCGGGAATGGCATGGGAGCCGGCAACTGGTAGCATCTTATGCAGAACCAGATGCGTTGCCTTTTGTGCGACATCGTTGGGTACTATGGGCCTACATTTGGTGAATACGTCAGTGCAGCCTCGAGCAAAAAACATGGCTGAAGGCTTTATGAGGAAGGTGTGAGCAAGGATTGGTGACGACCTGGGCGCAGATTCCGGGAAGGAGGTCAGAGTGCGTGGCTGGAGACATTGCGTTGTAGTTTTTATGCGGCGCCCCTTCACCCGCGTTGGCGGAGACTTCAGTATAAAGTGGAGGAGGACGCTCGGCGCAGACGTTCGTAGTGGCTTCAGCGTGGCCTTGGGAACAACTTTACCACATGTGGAGGCCGGTGTTTTATTTTGGGGCAGACGCTGGCAGCAGCCTCGCCACCAGACGTAGAAGGACTTCAGTGTACAGACCTTGCGAATGTCAGTCCCACATGCGTCTGACAGTTTGTCAGTGTAAAGCCTAGGGGGAGAGATGGCCACAAGTGGTAGTAGAGACCTCTCCGGGGGTTTGAGAGGGGAGTTGATGACTGAAAGTAGGACGCATGAGTGAATAAATCCCAGGGCCAGCATTTGCTGAGGGTTGGCACGAACGTCGGTGTAAGGTTTAGGCGATGCGTCTACACATGGCTTCGAAGCCACTTCGTGGTAAATCGCAGAGACGGCATCGACAAGGGGAGTGGGAGCAAGTTCTTCGGAGGCAGGTGGTGCAGCGCCAGTAGAAGGAGCAGAGGAGGCTTCTTTCTGAGCCCTGAAAACCATTTTCCCACAAGGTTGAGAAACAAAATTTCGAGGAGCACGTTCCAGTAGTGCCGTCTACGGTGTTTGAGTAGGTGGCGTTAAACATCGTAGAAGACACTTCAACGGAGGAGGAATGCGAAGCCTCGACGTGGACTGGAGGACGCACATCCATAAAAGCGTCACTGCCTTTGCTTGTGCAGATGTAAGAATCGCCATTGTTGCAAGCGCTCGGGTTTCTGCATTGCAAGACTTTGTAGGTGCTTCAACCCTAGAGGTAGGTGGCTCCTCGGCGTAGTTCTTGGACGTGTCGTTTGTATGGGTGGATGGGAAGACTTTAACATAGACTTGAGGCGAAACGTTCGCGCAGGCGTCGCTGCAGAATTTAGAGTAGATGTAAGGATTAACACTGCCACGACTACTTGGAGTAACTTCATTGAGAAACATGGGGACACTTTAATAGAAGGAGTAGAAGCGAATCCGTTGTAGCTCTGCGTGGCGACGCTCGGGAACGTGTCGGGACACACGTGGGGTGTAAAATCAGCACAGACGTTGGAAGCACTTACTGCGTTCACTCGGGGTGCCATTTCGGCGCCTTTGATGGAACGGTCGACACTCGGAGGATCTTTCGCACAATTGTCGGTGCGAGTGTTTGTGTGAGCCGGATGATTTACACCAGCATAGGAAGTTGGGCTGATTTCCCGAGTAATCTGCAGAACTGACTTTCCGAACTCCATTAAGGCGCGCATCACTGCAAGCTCGAGAAGTAGCGCCCTCGGAAGGAATGGCAGTAGCCTGTTTGTGGACCCAGGAGGTACTTGTTTTAATCCTCTCGTAAGAGGCAACATTGACAGAGTCGGTTTGGAGCGACTTCCACGTGAGTACTGGAAGTTGGTACTGAACAGATGCTGGGATTGACACTCGCGTTGATTCGAGGAGTATTATCTGCGCATGGAGCGAGGGCGACATGTGCACCTGATCGGGAGGCGCGTTCCGGAATCCTGTCGGCAAGCTCTTCACTGTAGACTCGAGCAGCAACGCTGGTCCAACGAGTAGGGGCAAGGCTGTACGCTGTGGGAGGTACTGGAGAATTAATGTCCATGCAGGCAATGGAGGCTACTTCCGCTTGGATGTGGGGAGTGTATTCAGGAACAGTTTTGATACGGATATGGTCGTTAGTTTTGAGTGCAATGTACCCATAATATTTGCGGTCTTCAGTGTGGCGACTGATGATCCCATTCACACTGGTGTTTGGAATAACTTCTGTGCAGATCTGAGGGACGAATTCCTCGGTGGTGTTGGGACAAACTTCACTGCAGTTCCTCGGACTGGTAGGCGTCCAGGTATTAGGATTAAGTTCATAAAAAACTACGCTGGCGACATGATCGAGAGTTTTGGGGCGCACGTTTGACACCGTCTGTGATTGAGAACTTTGTGCGAATCCAGTATGGGCGGGGAGAGACTTCGGCGTAGTTGCGTTGATGAAGTTCCACGACAAGAGGGAAGAGGTGTTAGCATAACTTTTAACGGAGTCGTTGGAGTAAACGGTTTGAGGGCAAATAGGTGTTCAAAGTAGGAGAGGCGTCGGCGTATAGCGTAAGAGCTACTTGCGAGGAGGAACTAGGTCGTATGTCAGGACTGAGAGAAGGGAAAAGCTCAACGTAATATTTTGGAGTGTTTTCAGGAAAGAGGTCTCGGTAGACCAAAGGCATCACTTGAGGTTGAGTCACCGGAATTAATTGGGTAAGGAAGAGAGGCATTATACCTTAAGATAGTTGAAGCCGATTGCTAATCAAGACCGCCATTTATACTGCCCCGACATCCCTTCTTCTCTCCCCGTGATGCTGTCACGTCATGAATCCTTACGCCGCTACTCTTGCCACTTACTTACTCAAGTCTCTGCCACGTGTCTCTCGCACTGCACGCCGATCTCTTGTGCTTCACATCCGCTGGAGGCTGACGATGCCACAAGCGTGGAGAAATGTGGTGGGATGAAGAAGGCGAAGGCGAAGGCGAAGGCGAAGGCGAAGGAAAGGTGAGGGTGAGGGGTGAGGTGAAGATGAAGTTGAAGAAAGCCGCAGGTGAGGTTGTTGCAGCGAGTGTCGAGTGTGGATTTGGGGTGGAGGAGACAGTTATCGGGCCGTGTGAGGTGTGGAAAGCTTTGTCCTATGGAAACATTTCGACGAAGCCTAATTCGTCAAGCGCGGAGTCGGTGATTACTCGCGTCCCCTTCTTCACATTGTACACGGAGGTTAGACTCTGCCAACTCTTGGCCACTCTTTCAAACCGACAAATGACACATCGAATGGAGGCGTGAATGAAGGTGTTCCGAGTTGAGGTGTCGCACCACATAGTAAGAAATGCCAGTGAGTACTTTGTACTGCCGTTTACCGCACCCGAGTGCCTCACGGGGAGAAAGAGGCACCAATGCGCCTCACCATCCCACGAGAAATTTGTTGGTGCTGCAAAACTGATGGCCTGGCTCCTTCACCGCCTCACCGCCTCACAGCCTCATCGACCTCCCCCGCCTCACTATTGCGATGGTGTGCATTTGGTGGTTGAGGAAGAGACAGAATGGTGAGAGAATGTGGCAGAACGCGTTAGGGTGTCGGGTGAGACAAAAGCATCGCAGTAGATGTCGTATGATGCGCAAGGTACACAGTGCTGACCAGCTTGAGGTGCTGCCAACACGAGAATGTGTCTCAGGTGGCAGTAGACGGGGTAGCCATAGACAGGCGGGATTTCACCAAGCCACAGAACAATGTGGCACAAAAATGGGCGAAGGAGAGGGATTTAATGCCTTCTGAGATCGCCTGTCCACTTCAGTGTTGCACCCTCCACAACACAATTCACCCACTTCAGCTGTCATTCGTGGAGGCATCCCATGCGTTCGTCCACAGCAGAACGAAGAGAGCAGAGGGAGAGCAGAGGAGAGCAGAGCAGAGGACAGTTAGGATTACTCCTCGTCGAATCAGTTCACTCTTTCAGCTCACATCCAGTCATTGGCGTCCTTCGCCGTGGATGCGTCCCAGAGACGTCGACGGTTAGTCGGTCCACCGCAACAGCATTGAAGGAGAGCATAGTCAGATTGACTGAGAGCGGTTGAACTGACAGCCTACTCAGGTCGCCTGTCAACTTCATTGTTGCACCCTCGAGCATTCACCTACCTCACCTCCTACCCACACACGTCTCCACGCTTCCTCGCATCCGTCCGCCCTCTCCTTCCTGCTTCATACTATTTCCCCTCTTCCACTACCTTCTCCTTCCTCCTAGTCCTTACCCTGCCTCGGAGGACCTTCCTTTCACACTATTCACCCTCTCCACCCCACCACACCCCACCCCACCCCACCCCAACACACCCCACCACAACCCCACCCCACCGTTTGCCCATCCCATCCCACCCCTCCCCACTTTGCACCACAACCGGTAACGAGTGGACCTGTAGTGGTGCAGTTGGGAGTACTCATATGTCGTCATTTTGTCGTCAATCCTTGGACATTGGAAAAGACAGCACGTAGTGGGAGTCAAGAGCTTGGACTATGGGGGCACCGTTGTTGATGTGCATGGGTGCTAGTTGATGCGCGCGTATGCTAGGAAGTGGATAAGGCGGCTGGGGAGTGGTGTGGATGGGGGAGTAAGTGGAAAGGTGAGAAGAGAGTTGGAAGGAGGAGAAATGTGCAAATGTGGTAGTGTTTGCTTGTGTGTGGGCAGGAGAGGTGAGTGAAGTGTGCAACCGAGTGCAATCTGGGATGTAGCTCATATGGCAGCGGGACCGCATGTGTCAGAAGCCCTGGCGTCCGGTCGTATGCTTCTACTCTATCCATAAATTCGCTGCTCTTGCCCACCATCTCGGTCCACGGCAACTCCATCAAGACGTCAAGAAGTGCCAACGAATACACTGACAGCTACTTCAATTATGTGGCTTAAGAGCGGTGGGCTGAAGTACGAGTTGTTGTGATATAGGGTTTGGAGTCAGTCAATGCAAACCCGGAGAGGAAACGCCTTGAAACCAAATGTTAGTGTACCACTCCGATTTCTTCCTTCCCCAATACCACCCTCCTGCTTGCCAAAGGCCGCACCATATCACACGTCGTAATGGAAGATATTCCACATCTGGTTGTGTTTATTTTTCACACTCACATATCCGTCGTCTCTCGTCCATCTCGTCCGCCCCACCCCCTCACTTCACGTCTACTCGGCAGGGAAGGAAGAGTCTCACAAGCACCCTCCCCCCCCCGCCCCCAGACACGCTAACTTGAGCTACATACGTACGAATCGCCCCACGTATGCCACAAGGTGGCCGAGCCTGAGGCCGGTAATGAACCTGGAATAGTGGTTAATCTGAGTTCCTGATCATATTCACACCTTATGTCGGGTGAGATACTGTGGAAGCGGCAAGTTCTGCTATCGTGCCATATCTCTAGATTGGGTCATTGAGCATTCCAGACACACAACTGACATTCACGCTGACTGACTACAATAATTTCGTCGGAAGAATGGGCTGGACGAGTTCCTCAAGAAATTTCCTATGTTGACTAGGCAAATGAATTCATTGCTAGTAGAAAGTCCAGCTCATGCACCACACTCACCCAATAAGGGGCAAGTGGGAGGAACGAGTCAAGATGGCGTCACGACGTAAACCAGCCATAGGGAGAAGGAGAGGTGGTCTAACTCCAAAATAATGTAGTCGAAATACGAGTTAGGAAGGAAATTAAGCTATTCTGAATGCGAAATGTATTTCGGACGAGTGAGACGAGAGTGGCCGTTGACTAACGCTGACAAGAGGGGAGGACTTGGGGACACAACATAGGTATCAGCTGGCAAAGAACTACTGAAGACGCCTGCTGGGTGGATAGAGTTGATGGCTCTGCCCAAGATCTTAGTGAAACTTTCTCCACAGGTGGAGGCGGTATCCTCGGCACAAGGTAGAGAAGCCACGGCGGTGAAGACTGCTGGGGCAACTACAGGACAAGGGTTGGAGCAAGCCTCAGGGAAAGGAGCAGGGGCTGCTGTGGTGTAGACAGCAGCTGAGACATCGGAACACGATTTACTACAAGTTTCACGGCAAGAGTAGGCGTCAATGCGGTGTAGACTGTTGGCGCGACCTCAGGACATGTGTTGGCCACAAGGAGCAGGAGTCACTGGGGTGTAAACTGTTGGCGCAACCTCAGGACATGTGTTGGCACAAGGAGCAGGAGTCACTGGGGTGTAAACTGTTGGCGCAACCTCAGGACATGTGTTGGCACAAAGGAGCCAGGAGTCACTGCCGGTGTAAACTGTTGGCGCAACCTCAGGACAAGTGTTGGCACAAGGAGCAGCAGTCACTGTGGCGTAGACGGTTGGCGCAACTTCAGGACAAGTGTTGGCGCAAACCTCAGGACATGGTTGCAGGAGCAGGAGTCACTGTGGTGTAAACTGTTGGCGCAACCTCAGGACATGTGTTGGCACAAGGAGCAGGAGTCACTGTGTGGCCGTGTAAAAAGGTGGCGCAACCTCAGGACATGTGTTGCACAAGGAGCAGGAGTCCACTGTGGTGTAGACTGTTGGCGCAACCTCAGGACATGTGTTGGGCACAAGGAGCAGGAGTCACTGTGGCGTCAGACGGTTGGCGCAACTCAGGGACAGTGTTGGCACAAGGAGTCACTGTGGTGTAGACGCGCGCAACCTCAGGACATGTGTTGTCACAAGGAGCAGGAGTCACTGTGGTGTTGGCAGACAGGAGTTGGGGCAGGACATGTGTTGCACAAGGAGCAGGAGTCACTGTGGCGAACGGTTGGCGCAACTCAGGACATGTGTTGGCACAAGGAGCAGGAGTCACTGCCTCACTGTGGCGTTTGGCGCAAACCTCAGGACATGTGTTGGCACATGGAGCAGGAGTCACTGTGGTTGTAGACTGTTGGCGCAACCTCAGGACATGTGTTGGCACAAGGAGCAGCAGTCACTGTGGCGTAGACGGTTGGCGCAACTCAGGACATGTGTTGGCACAATGAGCAGGAGTCACTGCGGTGTAGACTGTTGGCGCAACCTCAGGACATGTGTTGGCACAAGGAGCAGGAGTCACTGTGGCGCAGACGGTTTGGCGCACCTCAGGACATGTGTTGGCACAAGGAGCAGGAGTCACTGGCGTTGGCGCAACCTCAGGACATGTGTTGGCACAAGGAGCAGGAGTCACTGTGGCGCAGACGGTTGGCGCAACCTTCAGGACATGTGTTGGCACATGGAGCAGGAGTCACTGTGGCGCACCTCAGGACAGTGTTGGCACAACAGGAGTCACTGTGGCGCAACGGTTGGCGCAACCTCAGGACATGTGTTGGCACAAGGCAGCAGGAGTCACTGTGGTGTAGACTGTTGGCGCAACCTCAGGACATGTGTTGGCACAAGGAGCAGGAGTCACTGTGGTGTGACTGTTGGCGCACCTCAGGACATGTGTTGGCACAAGGAGCAGGAGTTCACTGGGCGTTAGACTGTTGGCGCAACCTCAGGACATGTGTTGGCACAAGGAGCAGGAGTCACTGTGGCGTAGACGGTTGGCGCAACCTCAGGACATGTGTTGGCACAAGGAGCAGGAGTCACTGTGGTGTAGACTGTTGGCGCAACCTCAGGACATGTGTGTTGGCACAAGGAGCAGGAGTCACTGTGGTGTAGACGGTTGGAGCAACCTCAGGACATGTGTTGGCACACTGCGCAGGAGTGCGCGTTGGCGCAACCTCAGGACATGTGTTGGCAAGCAAGGAGCAGGAGTAGACTGTTTGGCGCGACATCAGGACAAGTTTGTGCAGGTCTCGGCACACGGAGCAGCTGCCATTTCTGTGTGCACTGCAGCTACCACTTCCGGACACGTCTTTCCACAAGTTTATCACAGGGCACTGAACCACTTCGCGTATATACTGTGGGCGTGACCTCCGGACATGGACCAGCGCTCACCTCGGCACAAGGAGCAGGAGTCACCGCGCTGCACGGTGTAGGTTTTTGCTCTAACCCGTTTTGCCACATGCTTTTGGTACAATTTTTGCCACAGGGAGCACGAGATACTTTCGGTGTAGACTGCCGCAGCTGGCTTTCGGACATGTGTCGGGACATGTCTCGTCACAACTCGTGGAGCAAACTTTTGCGTTAGATCTTGGGCGAAACCTCGGCACACCACCTTAGGTGCACGACCGGTGCATTTGGAACGGCTAGTGCTTCAGAACAAGCCTTAGGAGCAACAATTGGACGTATGTTACGACAAACGTCGACGCATTGCCTTAGGCTGTATCTCCGCACGAATAGTAGAGCGGACATCAGTGCACGTCCAAGGGCCAACGTTCAATATGAGAGTTGTAGCAGACGTCGGGCATAGTTTTACGCACCACTTTGGGACAGGAAGTGTGGCAGACATCTCCGCAGCATAGAGGGCCCATTCCTGCACGACCATTCAGATGGACATCGGCGCAAGGATTGGGAAAACACGTTGGTGCAAACTGGCGGAAAAGTCTCAGTGATGATGTTGGGAATGGTATCGGGACAGACCGCAGTGCAGACATCCGGGCAAATCTCGTGGAAGACAAAAGGCATCACTGGAGGGCAAGATATCGGCATCGTTGAGGAAGATTTTTTTGAAGCCGATCGCCAGCCAAAACCGCCATTTATATTGCGCGGAGACCTCGTTTTCTTACCGCGTGATGCTGTCACATCACGAATTCTTATTGTGACTTTCTGCCACGTGTCTCTCACACTGCACGCCGATCTCTTGTGTTTCATATCGGATGGCTCCTGACAACGTGTCTCCTTCGCAGCTTCCACCGTCTTTCCTGACATAGGATGGTTCGTCCGATACGAGATAGTCAAGTGTTCACTTGGTGAGACTGTGGCAATGAGAATCGTCGACCACCTCACATTTCTCCACTTGGGTTAATGCGCAGTCTCCACCCTCAGACAGCGCCACAAGCGTGGAGAAATGTGGTGGGATGAAGAAAGGCGAAGGCGAAGGCGAAGGCGAAGGCGAAGGAAAGGTGAGGGTTAGGGTGAGGGTGAGGGTGAGGGTGAGGTGAAGATGAAGTTGAAGAAAGCCGCAGGTGAGGTTGTTGCAGCGAGTGTCGAGTGTGGATTTGGGTGGAGGAGACAGTTATCGGGCCGTGTGAGGTGTGGAAAGCTTTGTCCTATAGAAACATTTCGACGAAGCCTAATTCGTCAAGCGCGGAGTCAGATTACTCCGCGTCCCCTTCTTCACATTGTACACGGAGGTTAGACTCTGCCAACTCTTGGCCACTCTTCAAACCGACAAATGACACATCGAATGGAGGCGTGAATGAAGGTGTTCCGAGTTGAGGTGTCGCAACCACATAGTAGTAAGAAATGCCAGTGAGTACTTTGTACTGCCGTTTTACCGCACCCGAGTGCCTCACGGGGAGAAAGAGGCACCAATGCGCCTCACCATCCACGAGAAATTTGTTGGTGCTGCAAACTGATGGCCTGGCTCCTTCACCGCCTCACCGCCTCACAGCCTCATCGACCTCCCCCGCCTCACTATGCGATGGTGTGCATTTGGTGGTTGAGGAGAGACAGAATGGGAGAGAATGTGGCAGAACGCGTTAGGGTGTCGGGTGAGACAAAAGCATCGCAGTAGATGTCGTATGATGCGCAAGGTACACAGTGCTGACCAGCTTGAGGTTGCTGCCAACACGAGAATGTGTCTCAGGTGGCAGTAGACGGTGGTAGCCATAGACAGGCGGGATTTCACCAGCCACAGAACAATGTGGCACAAAATGGGCGAAGGAGAGGGATTGAATGCCTTCTGAGATCGCCTGTCCACTTCAGTGTTGCACCCTCCACAACACAATTCACCCACTTCAGCTGTCATTCGTGGAGGCATCCATGCGTTCGTCCACAGCAGAACGAAGAGAGCAGCAGAGAGCAGAGGAGAGCAAGAGCAGAGGACAGTTAGGATTACTCCTCGTCGAATCAGTTCACTCTTTCAGCTCACATCCAGTCATTGGCGTCCTTCGCCGTGGATGCGTCCCCAGAGACGTCGACGGTTAGTCGGTCCACCGCAACAGCATTGAAGGAGAGCATAGTCAAGATTGACTGACAGGCCTGACTCAGGTCGCCTGTCAACTTCATTGTTGCACCCTCGAGGCATTCACCTACCTCACCTCCTACCCACACACGTCTTCCACGCTTCCTCGCATCCGTCCGCCCTCTCCTTCCTGCCCCATACTATTTCCCCCTCTTCCACTACCTTCTCCTTCCTCCTAGTCCTTACCCTGCCTCGGAGGACCTTCCTTTCACACTATTCACCCTCTCCACCCCAACACACCCCACCCACACCCCCACCCCACCGTTTGCCCATCCCCATCCACCCTCCCCCCACTTTGCACCACAACCGGTAACGAGTGGACCTGTAGTGGTGCAGTTGGGAGTACTTCATGTCGTCATTTGTCGTCAATCCTTGGACATTGGAAAAGACAGCACGTAGTGGGAGTCAAAGAGCCTTGGACTATGGGGGCACCGTTGTTGATGTGCATGGGTGCTAGTTGATGCGCGCCGTATGCTAGGAAGTGGATAAGGCGGCTGGGAGTGGTGTGGATGGGGAGTAAGTGGAAAGGTGAGAAGAGAGTTGGAAGGAGGAGAAATGTGCAAATGTGGTAGTGTTTGCTTGTGTGTGGGCAGGAGAGGTGAGTGAAGTGTGCAACCGAGTGCAATCTGGGATGTAGCTCACATATGGCAGCGGGACCGCATGTGTCAGAAGCCCTGGCGTCCGGTCGTATGCTTCTACCTCTATCCATAAATTCGCTGCTCTTGCCCACCATCTCGGTCCACGGCAACTCCATCAAGACGTCAAGAAGTGCCAACGAATACACTGACAGCTACTTCAATTATGTGGCTTAAGAACGGTGGGCTGAAGTACGAGTTGTTGTGATATAGGGTTTGGAGTCAGTCAATGCAAACCCGGAGAGGAAACGCCTTTGAAACCAAATGTAGTGTACCACTCCGATTTCTTCCTTCCCCAATTACCACCCTCCTGCTTGCCAAAGGCCGCACCATATCACACGTCGTAATGGAAGATATTCCACATCTGGTTGTGTTTATTTTTCACATTCACATATCCGCCATTGTTTGAGTCTGAAGTCGTCACAGAGTGATTCCTCCCCACTATCTGCTCTTCCGTTCGCGTGGGCGGCTAAACAATGCCACTTGTGAATCAGGCTCTGAGGAGAGAAATGAAACACTCTTAAAGAGCATTTCTCAATCACTGTGAAGCCGTAATCTACGTGCACCTTTCTCCTTACTGGTGAATATCCTTTGAACGAGACATCAGCGGCCAGTGCCCTTGCTACCACCTCAAGTGCATTCGTTCGAACGTACATGGGAAGTATGCACCTCTCAAAGGTGGGCAGGGACAAGGTGTTCTCTCGAGAAATGGAACACCCCTGCCAAGAGGTGTTCACTTTTGTGATCGCAGTGTGTCACACCAAACATACTTCCAACGGAACAAAACGGACGCGAAATGATGAGAGAGAGATGGCTATTCAGCAGGGCATTTTGTAATTCTACGTGTAGAGTCCAGAATTTACTCGAACATATGAATATTTCACGACTGGTAGTAGACGTGGCATCCGTGACGGAGCCTCAGCTCCCTGTGTGTGACAGCAATGTGAGCTCACTCTCGGCATATCGAGCACGTCAGACTGGAGACATTTGTTGAATCATTGTTCGTCCCCATTGACAGCAGACCGCTCGCTACCCCGATAGCCTCATCGAGTTGGCGACGAGCCAGCTACCAGTGCTGATGTTAATAGGCGGTGTCGGGCAGTCGCACCACATTCAACTCTCAGCGCAGGCCTCCCCTCGACGACGACGAAGGACGATGGCACGTGTCGACGAGACGAGTAGGGAAGCACGAGACCGAACGTGAGAAGACACCGTGTGACAGCGTGTGACAGCGTCTTGAGGGGGGTATAAAAAGACGGTGTTGATGAAGCGAGAAGACAGCGAAATCGAGGAACCGATCAGAGCAACGGAAACCATGCCTATCCTTTGTTCGCAAATGGCACCTGTCGTCTCTCAACAGCCGATAAAGGTGGTCCGTGAGGAGGTCTGCACCAAGGTGTGTCAATGCGTCTGGCCACCTTGCTGTCCGAAGATCTGCACCGACAGCCACCATGGACTCTGTTTCAAGATCTGCCACAAGTGTTGCCCCACGATCGTTTCCGAGGTCTGCGCCGATGTCTGCCCCGAAGTACGCAAAACTGTCTGCCTCGACACGTGCCATGAGGTCTGTGTGCCAGTGTCGAGTGTGGCGTGCCAAGTGCCCGTGCCCACTCTCTGTGCCCATTCATGCATTGGACACTTCTACTAGATTTAGTTTCATGCGCAGACACATTGTTGATGCCGTGTCTACCCTACCGCAATTGACATTCTCAGCAGCCTTCTCTCCTTTCATAATCGCTTCTAAATAAATCACCCTGGTTTCTCTCCTGCCCGTCTTATCATGTGTCCGCAATGCGTGCGGGTCAGTTCGCATTGTTCTCGTAGCGGGTGGCGGTTGCCCCTCTCCTACCACGCCTCTCTTTCATCCAACGCGAGGGTGAGAGGCCTTGCAGGTGTTGTGTACATGACTTGGTGATCTGGTGGAAAGGTCCTTTCATGGCAATCGGTGTATTCGTCGATAAGAGCTGCAGGCGAGTGTGTGTGTCTCTTCACCGTAAGGGTCCATTTCCTGAATGCTGAGGGGTTCGCCTATCCGATTGGAAGGCGTTTCACCTTATCACGACAACCTTGCAGCGTGAGCAATCGTGAGGTCGAAAGCTGGCCGAAATCAACCTTCCCAGTGGTGAAAACAATGCAATGCCACTGAGGTCGATTCGTCTTCGTATGGCTCATTCGTGCGGTCCCGCTGTAATATGAGCTACATCCCAGATTGCACTCGGTTGCACACTTCACTCACCTCTCCTGCCCACACACAAGCAAACACTACCACATTTGCACATTTCTCCTCCTTCCAACTCTCTCTCACCTTTCCACTTACTCCCCCATCCACACCACTCCCCAGCCGCCTTATCCACTTCCTAGCATACGCGCGCATCAACTAGCACCCATGCACATCAACAACGGTGCCCCCATAGTCCAAGCTCTTGACTCCCACTACGTGCTGTCTTTTCCAATGTCCAAGGATTGACGACAAATGACGACATGAGTACTCCCAACTGCACCACTACAGGTCCACTCGTTACCGGTTGTGGTGCAAAGTGGGGAGGGGTGGGATGGGATGGGCAACGGTGGGGTGGGGTGTGGTGGGGTGTGTTGGGGTGGGGTGGGTGGGGTGTGGTGGGGTGGAGAGGGTGAATAGTGTGAAAGGAAGGTCCTCCGAGGCAGGGGTAAGGACTAGGAGGAAGGAGAAGGTAGTGGAAGAGGGGAAATAGTATGGGGCAGGAAGGAGAGGGCGGACGGATGCGAGGAAGCGTGGAGACGTGTGTGGGTAGGAGGTGAGGTAGGTGAATGCTCGAGGGTGCAACAATGAAGTTGACAGGCGACCTGAGTAGGCTGTCAGTCAATCTTGACTATGCTCTCCTTCAATGCTGTTGCGGTGGACCGACTAACCGTCGACGTCTCTGGGGACGCATCCACGGCGAAGGACGCCAATGACTGGATGTGAGCTGAAAGAGTGAACTGATTCGACGAGGAGTAATCCTAACTGTCCTCTGCTCTGCTCTCCTCTGCTCTCTGCTCTCCTCTGCTCTCTCTTCGTTCTGCTGTGGACGAACGCATGGATGCCTCCACGAATGACAGCTGAAGTGGGTGAATTGTGTTGTGGAGGGTGCAACACTGAAGTGGACAGGCGATCTCAGAAGGCATTCAATCCCTCTCCTTCGCCCATTTTGTGCCACATTGTTCTGTGGCTTGGTGAAATCCCGCCTGTCTATGGCTACCCCGTCTACTGCCACCTGAGACACATTCTCGTGTTGGCAGCACCTCAAGCTGGTCAGCACTGTGTACCTTGCGCATCATACGACATCTACTGCGATGCTTTGTCTCACCCGACACCCTAACGCGTTCTGCCACATTCTCTCCATTCTGTCTCTTCCTCAACCACCAAATGCACACCATCGCATAGTGAGGCGGGGGAGGTCGATGAGGCTGTGAGGCGGTGAGGCGGTGAAGGAGCCAGGCCATCAGTTTGCAGCACCAACAAATTTCTCGTGGGATGGTGAGGCGCATTGGTGCCTCTTTCTCCCCGTGAGGCACTCGGGTGCGGTAAACGGCAGTACAAAGTACTCACTGGCATTTCTTACTATGTGGTGCGACACCTCAACTCGGAACACCTTCATTCACGCCTCCATTCGATGTGTCATTTGTCGGTTTGAAGAGTGGCCAAGAGTTGGCAGAGTCTAACCTCCGTGTACAATGTGAAGAAGGGGACGCGAGTAATCACCGACTCCGCGCTTGACGAATTAGGCTTTCGTCGAAATGTTTCTATAGGACAAAGCTTTCCACACCTCACACGGCCCGATAACTGTCTCCTCCACCCCAAATCCACACTAGACACTCGCTGCAACAACCTCACCTGCGGCTTTCTTCAACTTCATCTTCACCTCACCCTCACCCTCACCCTCACCCTCACCCTAACCCTCACCTTTCCTTCGCCTTCGCCTTCGCCTTCGCCTTCGCCTTCGCATTCACCTTCTTCATCCCACCACATTTCTCCACGCTTGTGGCATCGTCAGCCTCCAGCGGATGTGAAGCACAAGAGATCGGCGTGCAGTGCGAGAGACACGTGGCAGAGACTTGAGTAAGTAAGTGGCAGAGTAGCGGCGTAAGGATTCATGACGTGACAGCATCACGGGGAGAGAAGAAGGGATGTCGGGGCAGTATAAATGGCGGTCTTGATTAGCAATCGGCTTCAACTATCTTAAGGTATAATGCCTCTCTTCCTTACCCAATTAATTCCGGTGACTCAACCTCAAGTGATGCCTTTGGTCTACCGAGACCTCTTTCCTGAAAACACTCCAAAATATTACGTTGAGCTTTTCCCTTCTCTCAGTCCTGACATACGACCTAGTTCCTCCTCGCAAGTAGCTCTTACGCTATACGCCGACGCCTCTCCTACTTTGAACACCTATTTGCCCTCAACCGTTTACTCCAACGACTCCGTTAAAAGTTATGCTAACACCTCTTCCCCTCTTGTCGTGGAACTTCATCAACGCAACTACGCCGAAGTCTCTCCCCCCGCCATACTGGATTCGCACAAAGTTCTCAATCACAGACGGTGTCAAACGTGCGCCCCAAAACTCTCGATCATGTCGCCAGCGTAGTTTTTTTATGAACTTAATCCTAATACCTGGACGCCTACCAGTCCGAGGAACTGCAGTGAAGTTTGTCCCAACACCACCGAGGAATTCGTCCCTCAGATCTGCACAGAAGTTATTCCAAACACCAGTGTGAATGGGATCATCAGTCGCCACACTGAAGACCGCAAATATTATGGGTACATTGCACTCAAAACTAACGACCATATCCGTATCAAAACTGTTCCTGAATACACTCCCCACATCCAAGCGGAAGTAGCCTCCATTGCCTGCATGGACATTAATTCTCCAGTACCTCCCACAGCGTACAGCCTTGCCCCTACTCGTTGGACCAGCGTTGCTGCTCGAGTCTACAGTGAAGAGCTTGCCGACAGGATTCCGGAACGCGCCTCCCGATCAGGTGCACATGTCGCCCTCGCTCCATGCGCAGATAATACTCCTCGAATCAACGCGAGTGTCAATCCCAGCATCTGTTCAGTACCAACTTCCAGTACTCACGTGGAAGTCGCTCCGACCGACTCTGTCAATGTTGCCTCTTACGAGAGGATTAAAACAAGTACCTCCTGGGTCCACAAACAGGCTACTGCCATTCCTTCCGAGGGCGCTACTTCTCGAGCTTGCAGTGATGCGCGCCTTAATGGAGTTCGGAAAGTCAGTTCTGCAGATTACTCGGAAATCAGCCCAACTTCCTATGCTGGTGTAAATCATCCGGCTCACACAAACACTCGCACCGACAGTTGTGCGAAAGATCCTCCGAGTGTCGACCGTTCCATCAAAGGCGCCGAAATGGCACCCCGAGTGAACGCAGTAAGTGCTTCCAACGTCCTGTGCTGATTTTACACCCCACGTGTGTCCCGACACGTTCCCGAGCGTCGCCACGCAGAGCTACAACGGATTCGCTTCTACTCCTTCTATTAAAGTGTCCCCCATGTTTCTCAATGAAGTTACTCCAAGTAGTCGTGGCAGTGTTAATCCTTACATCTACTCTAAATTCTGCAGCGACGCCTGCGCGAACGTTTCGCCTCAAGTCTATGTTAAAGTCTTCCCATCCACCCATACAAACGACACGTCCAAGAACTACGCCGAGGAGCCACCTACCTCTAGGGTTGAAGCACCTACAAAGTCTTGCAATGCAGAAACCCCGAGCGCTTGCAACAATGGCGATTCTTACATCTGCACAAGCAAAGGCAGTGACGCTTTTATGGATGTGCGTCCTCCAGTCCACGTCGAGGCTTCGCATTCCTCCTCCGTTGAAGTGTCTTCTACGATGTTTAACGCCACCTACTCAAACACCGTAGACGGCACTACTGGAACGTGCTCCTCGAAATTTTTGTTCTCAACCTTGTGGGAAAATGGTTTTCAGGGCTCAGAAAGAAGCCTCCTCTGCTCCTTCTACTGGCGCTGCACCACCTGCCTCCGAAGAACTTGCTCCCACTCCCCTTGTCGATGCCGTCTCTGCGATTTACCACGAAGTGGCTTCGAAGCCATGTGTAGACGCATCGCCTAAACCTTACACCGACGTTCGTGCCAACACCTCAGCAAATGCTGGCCCTGGGATTTATTCACTCATGCGTCCTACTTTCAGTCATCAACTCCCCTCTCAAACCCCCGGAGAGGTCTCTACTACCACTTGTGGCCATCTCTCCCCTAGGCTTTACACTGACAAACTGTCAGACGCATGTGGGACTGACATTCGCAAGGTCTGTACTGAAGTCCCTTCTACGTCTGGTGGCGAGGCTGCTGCCAGCGTCTGCCCCAAAATAAAAACACCGGCCTCCACATGTGGTAAAGTTGTTCCCAAGGCCCACGCTGAAGCCACTACGAACGTCTGCGCCGAGCGTCCTCCTCCACTTTATACTGAAGTCTCCGCCAACGCGGGTGAAGGGGCGCCGCATAAAAACTACAACGCAATGTCTCCAGCCACGCACTCTGACCTCCTTCCCGGAATCTGCGCCCAGGTCGTCACCAATCCTTGCTCACACCTTCCTCATAAAGCCTTCAGCCATGTTTTTGCTCGAGGCTGCACTGACGTATTCACCAAATGTAGGCCCATAGTACCCAACGATGTCGCACAAAAGGCAACGCATCTGGTTCTGCATAAGATGCTACCAGTTGCCGGCTCCCATGCCATTCCCGACCATAAATACGGATGCCGTTGATGCCGTTGTTTGGCGTGCATTCTGCATCCCTAACGGAGGCATTCTTTGCACAAAGCACATTCCAATAAAACACTAACATTGACCATCTCTGTCTCCTCCTTCATTACTGCTTGCGCATAAAGGGGGTGTGGATACTTTAGTTGCCACCAAATCTTTCCCAAATAACTACACTGAAGCGAGGGAGCATCCACTCAGCCAGTTGGTGGTTGTTATTTCGCGTGTTCCTCGCTCTCGGCTCAGACTGATTAACCGACTCAACAGGCAAGGAGCCATGGAGCCAGCCAATACCGCTTTCACCCTACTTGGTCCACCAGTGGGGCGAATAGACCGAGTGGATCGCATCGAGTCAAGCTACCCATCTTGTACACTGCCACCCCAGCTCACTCCCAACCATATACATACATCTCACCGGGGACGTCTTTCCTCTAACTGTCATTTCGGTCACCAGTGCGCCAATGTGTCAGGTCCGTGACACCGGATGGCAGGTTAAAGTCGAACCCGCCGGCACTTCACCCCGATCCTAGCGGTCATTAAGCTCACCACCGGTCAGCGCGCCACTAAGGTGACCTCCTACGTGTGTAAGCCCCACGCCATTGAAGTTCCACGTTCTCGTCCATCTCGTCCGCCCCATCGCCTCACTTCACGTCTACTCGGCAGGGAAGGAAGAGTCTCACACGCACCCTCCCCCCCCCCCCCCAGACACGCTAACTTGAGCTACATACGTACGAATCGCCCCACGTATGCCACAAGTTGGCCGAGCCTGAGGCCGGTAATGAACCTGGAATAGTGGTAATCTGAGTTCCTGATCATATTCACACCTTATGTCGGGTGAGATACTGTGGAAGCGGCAAGTTCTGCTATCGTGCCATATCTCTAGATTGGGTCATTGAGCATTCCAGACACACAACTGACATTCACGCTGACTGACTACAATAATTTCGTCGGAAGAATGGGCTGGACGAGTTCCTCAAGAAATTTCCTATGTTGACTAGGCAAATGAATTCATTGCTAGTAGAAAGTCCAGCTCCTGCACCACACCTCACCCAATAAGGGGCAAGTGGGAGGAACGAGTCAAGATGGCGTCACGACGTAAACCAGCCATAGGGAGAAGGAGAGGTGGTCTAACTCCAAAATAATGTAGTCGAAATACGAGTTAGGAAGGAAATTAAGCTATTCTGAATGCGAAATGTATTCGGACGAGTGAGACGAGAGTGGCCGTTGACTAACGCTGACAAGAGGGGAGGACTTGGGGACACAACATAGGTATCAGCTGGCAAAGAACTACTGAAGACGCCTGCTGGGTGGATAGAGTTGATGGCTCTGCCAAGATCTTAGTGAAACTTTCTCCACAGGTGGAGGCGGTATCCTCGGCACAAGGTAGAGAAGCCACGGCGGTGAAGACTGCTGGGGCAACTACAGGACAAGGGTTGGAGCAAGCCTCAGGGAAAGGAGCAGGGGCTGCTGTGGTGTAGACAGCAGCTGAGACATCGGAACACGATTTACTACAAGTTTCACGGCAAGGAGTAGGCGTCACCGCGGTGTAGACTGTTGGATCGAACCGCAGGACATGTGTTGGCACAAGGAGCAGGAGTCACTGTGGTGTAGACTGTTGGCGCGACCTCAGGACATATGTGTTGGCACAAGGAGCAGGAGTCACTGTGGTGTAAACTGTTGGCGTGACCTCTGGACATGTGTTGGCACACTGCGCAGGAGCCACCGTGGTGTAGACTGTTGGCGCGACATCAGGACAAGGCTTTGTGCGGGTCTCGGCACACGGAGCAGCTGCCATTTCTGTGTGCACTGCAGCTACCACTTCCGGACACGTCTTTCCACAAGTTTCATCACAGGGCGCTGAAACCACTTCGGTATATACTGTGGGCGTGACCTCCGGACATGGACCAGCGCTCACCTCGGCACAAGGAGCAGGAGTCACCGCGCTGCACGGTGTAGGTTTTGCTCTAAAACCCGTTTTGCCACGTGCTTTGGTACACTTTTTGCCACAGGGAGCACGAGATACTTCGGTGTAGACTGCCGCAGCGGCTTTCGGACATGTGTCGGGACATGTCTCGTCACAACACGTGGAGGCAACTTTTGCGTAGATCTTGGGCGAAACCTCGGCACACACCTTAGGTGCCACGACGGTGCATGGAACGGCTAGTGCTTCAGAACAAGCCTTAGGAGCAACAATTGGACGTATGTTACGACAAACGTCGACGCATGCCTTAGGCTGTATCTCCGCACGAATAGTAGAGCGGACATCAGTGCACGTCCAAGGGCCAACGTCAATATGAGAGTTGTAGCAGACGTCGGGCATAGTTTTACGCCCACTTTGGGACAGGAAGTGTGGCAGACATCTCCGCAGCATAGAGGGCCCATTCCTGCACGACCATTCAGATGGACATCGGCGCAAGGATTGGGAAACACGTTGGTGCAAACTGGCGGAAAAGTCTCAGTGATGATGTTGGGAATGGTATCGGGACAGACCGCCGCAGTGCAGACATCAGGGCAAATCTCGTGGAAGACAAAAGGCATCACTGGAGGGCAAGATATCGGCATCGTTGAGAAAGATTGTTGAAGCCGATCGCCAGCCAAAACCGCCATTTATATTGCGCGGAGACCTCGTTTTCTTACCGCGTGATGCTGTCACATCACGAATTCTTATTGTGACTTTCTGCCACGTGTCTCTCACACTGCACGCCGATCTCTTGTGTTTCATATCGGATGGCTCCTGACAACGTGTCTCCTTCGCAGCTTCACCGTCTTTCCTGACATAGGATGGTCGTCCGATACGAGATAGTCAAGTGTTCACTTGGTGAGACTGTGGCAATGAGAATCGTCGACCACCTCACATTTCTCCACTTGGGTTAATGCGCAGTCTCCACCCTCAGACAGCGCCACAAGCGTGGAGAAATGTGGTGGGATGAAGAAGGCGAAGGCGAAGGCGAAGGCGAAGGCGAAGGAAAGGTGAGGGTTAGGGTGAGGGTGAGGGTGAGGTGAAGATGAAGTTGAAGAAAGCCGCAGGTGAGGTTGTTGCAGCGAGTGTCGAGTGTGGATTTGGGGTGGAGGAGACAGTTATCGGGCCGTGTGAGGTGTGGAAAGCTTTGTCCTATAGAAACATTTCGACGAAGCCTAATTCGTCAAGCGCGGAGTCGGTGATTACTCGCGTCCCCTTCTTCACATTGTACACGGAGGTTAGACTCTGCCAACTCTTGGCCACTCTTCAACCGACAAATGACACATCGAATGGAGGCGTGAATGAAGGTGTTCCGAGTTGAGGTGTCGCACCACATAGTAAGAAATGCCAGTGAGTACTTTGTACTGCCGTTTACCGCACCCGAGTGCCTCACGGGAGAAAGAGGCACCAATGCGCCTCACCATCCCACGAGAAATTTGTTGGTGCTGCAAACTGATGGCCTGGCTCCTTCACCGCCTCACCGCCTCACAGCCTCATCGACCTCCCCCGCCTCACTATGCGATGGTGTGCATTTGGTGGTTGAGGAAGAGACAGAATGGGAGAGAATGTGGCAGAACGCGTTAGGGTGTCGGGTGAGACAAAGCATCGCAGTAGATGTCGTATGATGCGCAAGGTACACAGTGCTGACCAGCTTGAGGTGCTGCCAACACGAGAATGTGTCTCAGGTGGCAGTAGACGGGGTAGCCATAGACAGGCGGGATTTCACCAAGCCACAGAACAATGTGGCACAAAATGGCGAAGGAGAGGGATTGAATGCCTTCTGAGATCGCCTGTCCACTTCAGTGTTGCACCCTCCACAACACAATTCACCCACTTCAGCTGTCATTCGTGGAGGCATCCATGCGTTCGTCCACAGCAGAACGAAGAGAGCAGAGAGGAGAGCAGAGGAGAGCAGAGCAGAGGACAGTTAGGATTACTCCTCGTCGAATCAGTTCACTCTTTCAGCTCACATCCAGTCATTGGCGTCCTTCGCCGTGGATGCGTCCCCAGAGACGTCGACGGTTAGTCGGTCCACCGCAACAGCATTGAAGGAGAGCATAGTCAAGATTGACTGACAGCCTACTCAGGTCGCCTGTCAACTTCATTGTTGCACCCTCGAGCATTCACCTACCTCACCTCCTACCCACACACGTCTCCACGCTTCCTCGCATCCGTCCGCCCTCTCCTTCCTGCCCCATACTATTTCCCCTCTTCCACTACCTTCTCCTTCCTCCTAGTCCTTACCCTGCCTCGGAGGACCTTCCTTTCACACTATTCACCCTCTCCACCCCACCCCACACACCCCACCACCCCACCACCCCACCCCACCGTTGCCCATCCCATCCCACCCCTCCCCACTTTGCACCACAACCGGTAACGAGTGGACCTGTAGTGGTGCAGTTGGGAGTACTCATGTCGTCATTTGTCGTCAATCCTTGGACATTGGAAAAGACAGCACGTAGTGGGAGTCAAGAGCTTGGACTATGGGGCACCGTTGTTGATGTGCATGGGTGCTAGTTGATGCGCGCGCGTATGCTAGGAAGTGGATAAGGCGGCTGGGGAGTGGTGTGGATGGGGGAGTAAGTGGAAAGGTGAGAAGAGAGTTGGAAGGAGGAGAAATGTGCAAATGTGGTAGTGTTTGCTTGTGTGTGGGCAGGAGAGGTGAGTGAAGTGTGCAACCGAGTGCAATCTGGGATGTAGCTCATATTACAGCGGGACGCACGAATGACAATTCCATACGAAGACGAATCGACCTCAGTGGCATTGCATTGTTTTCACCAGTGAGGAGGTTGATTTTGGCTAGCTTTCGACTTCACAATTGGTCACGCAGCAAGACTGTCGTGATAAGGCAAGACAGATTCCAATCTGATAGGGGAACCACATCGGCATTCAGGAAATGGACCCTCACGGTGAACAGACACTCACACTCGCCTACAGCTCTTATCGACGAATACACCGACTGCCATGAAAGGAACTTTCCACCAGATCACGAAGTCAGACACACAACACCTGCAAGGCTTGCCAACATTGGGTTGGATGAAAGGGAGGCGTGGCAGGAGAGGGGCAGCTCCCATCCGCTACGAGACAACGCGAATTGACCCGCACGCATTTGCGGACACAAGATAAGACGGTCAGGAGATAAACCAGAGTGATTTATTTAGAAGCGATTATGAAAGGAGAGAAGGCTGCTGGGAATGTCAATTGCGCATGAAACGAAATCTAGTAGAAGTGTCCAATGCATGAATGGGCACAGAGAGTGGGCACGGGCACTTGGCACGCCACACTCGACACTGGCACACAGACCTCATGGCACGTGTCGAGGCAGACAGTTTTGCGTACTTCGGGGCAGACATCGGCGCAGACCTCGGAAACGATCGTGGGGCAACACTTGTGGCAGATCTTGAAACAGAGTCCATGGTGGCTGTCGGTGCAGATCTTCGGACAGCAAGGTGGCCAGACGCATTGACACACCTTGGTGCAGACCTCCTCACGGACCACCTTTATCGGCTGTTGAGAGACGACAGGTGCCATTTGCGAACAAAGGATAGGCATGGTTTCCGTTGCTCTGATCGGTTCCTCGATTTCGCTGTCTTCTCGCTTCATCAACACCGTCTTTTTATACCCCCCTCAAGACGCTGTCACACGCTGTCACACGGTGTCTTCTCACGTTCGGTCTCGTGCTTCCCTACTCGTCTCGTCGACACGTGCCATCGTCCTTCGTCGTCGTCGAGGGGAGGCCTGCGCTGAGAGTTGAATGTGGTGCGACTGTGCTGACACCGCCTATTAACAATCAGTACTGGTAGATGGCTCGTCGCCAACTCGATGAGGCCATCGGCATATCGAGCAGTCTTCTGTCAATGGGGACGAACAATGATTCAATAAATGTCTCCAGTCTGACGTGGTTGATATGCCGAGAGTGAGCTCAGCTGGCTGTCACACACACGGAGCTGAGGCTCCGTCGCGGATGCCTCGTCTACCACCAGCCGTGAAATATTCATATGTTCGAGAAAATTCTGAGCTTTACACGTAGAATTGCAAAATTCCCTGCTGAATAGCCATCTCTCTCATCATTTCACGTCCGTTTTGTTCCGTTGGAAGTATGTTTAATGTGACTCACCGCGATCACAAAAGTGAACACCTCTTGACATGGGTGTCCCATTTCTCGAGAACACCTTGTCCCTACCCATCTTTTAGGGGGGGGGGAGGGGGCATGCTTCCCGTGTGCGTTCGAACGAATGCACTTGAGGTGGTAGCAAGGGCACTAGCCGTTGAGTTCTCGTTCCAAGGATATTCATCAATAGGGAGATTACGGCTTCAGAGTGATTGAAAAATGCTCTTTAAGATTGTTTCATGTCTCTCCTCAGAGCCCGATTCACAGGTGGCATTGCTAGCCGCCAACGCGAACGGAAGGGCAGATAGCGTAGAGGAAACTCATTCTGTGACAACTTCAAACTAAACAATGGCGGATATGTGAATGTGAAAATAAGCACAACTAGATGTGGAATATCTCCAAATGCGACGTGATATGGTGTGGATTTGGCAAGCAGAAGGGTGGTAGTGGGGAAAGAAGAAATTGGAGTGGTACACCACATTTGGTTTCAAGTCGTTTCCTCTCCGGGTTTGCATCGAGTGACTCCAGACCCTGTATCACAACAACTCGTACTTCAGCCCAGTGCTTTTAAGCCATATAATAGTAGTAGCTGTCATTATATTCGTTGACACTTCTTGACGCCTAGATGGAGTTGTCATGGACCGAGTTGGTGGTCGAGAGCAGCGAATTTATGCGTTCAGTAGAGGCATAAGACCGCCTCCAGGGCTTGTGACACATGCGTTCCCGCTGCAATAGGAGCTACATCCGAGACTGCACTCAATTGCACTCTTCACTCACCCCTCCGTCACCCTCCGTCACCCGCCGCCAACTCCGCCCCTCCCCACCGCCCTCTCCGCTCCCACCCACAAGCACACACTGCCACACTGCCACATTGGCACATTCCTCCTCCTTCCACTTCGCTTCTCACCTCTCCACTTACGCCCCCATCCATACAGCTCCCCAACCGCCTTATCCACTTCCCAGCATGCGCGCGCATCAACTAGCACCCATGCCCATCAACAACGGTGCCCTTATAGTCCAAGCTCTTGACTCCCACTACGTGCTGTCCTTTCCAATGTCCAAGGATTGACGACAAATGACATGATGACTACTCCCAACTGCACGACTACAGGTCTACTCGTTACCGGTTGTGGTGCAAAGTGAGGAGGGGTGGGTTGGGGAGGTGAGGGTGAGTAGGGTGATAGGAAGATTCTCCGAGGCAGGGGTGAGGGCTAGGAGGAAGGAGAAGGTAGGGAAAGAGGAGAAATAGTATGAAGCAGGTAGGCGGGAGTGGACGGATGCGAGGAGGCGTGGAGACGTGCCTGGGTAAAAGGTGAGGTAGGTGAATTGTGTTGTGGAGGGTGCAACACTCAAGTGGACAGGCGAGCTGAGAAGGCTTTCAATCCCTCTTCTTCGTTCATTTTGTGCCACGTTGTTCTGTAGTTTGGTGAAACTTCACCTGTCTAAGGTTACCCCGTCTACTACCACCTGAGACATATTCGCGTGTTGGTACCACCTCAAGCTGGTCAGGACGGTGTACCTTGCGCATCATACGACAACTACCGCGATGCTTGTCTCACCCGACACCTTAACGCGTTCTGCCACATGCTCTCCCGTTCTGTCTCTTCCTCAACCACCAAATGCACACCGTCGCACGTATAGGCCAGTCCGAGTTTTGCATAGTGGGGCGGGGGAGGGCGGTGAGGCGGTCAGGGAGCCAGACTGTCAGTTTGCAGCACCACCAAATTACGCGTGGGATGGTGAGGCGCATTGGTGCCTCTTTCTCCCCATGAGGCACTTGGGTGCAGAAGACGGCAGTACAAAGTACTGACTGACATTTCTTATTAAGTGGTCCGATACCTCAACTCGGAACACCTTCATTCACGCCTCACTTTGACGTGTCATTTGATCGGCGTGAAGACCGGCCAAGAGTTGGCAGAGACTAACCTCCGTGTATAATGTGAAGAAGCGGACACGAGTAATCACCGCCTCCGCGCTCGACGAATCAGCCTTCGTTGGAAATGTTTCTACAGGACAAAGCATTCCACACCTCACACGGCCCAATAACTGTCTCCTTCACCCCAAATCCACACTCAACGCTCGCTCCAACAACCTCGTCTGCGGCTTTCTTCAACTTCATCTTCGCCTTCGCCTTCGCCTTCGCTTTCGCTTTCGCTTTCGCTTTCGACTTCATCCCACCACATCACTCGCTGCGTGTGGCGCCGTCTAGGAGTGGGGACTGCGCATCAACCCCAAGTGTGCGCGTGTCTGTGGAGAAACCGACGCCCAGTGTCAAAATACGCGATCGAGGGTAGACGAAGTATGCGGCACAGAGAGACAATAACATCTGACGTCAAGGCGTCACGTGGAGGAATGTGAGGTGGTCAACGGTTCTCATCGCCACAGCCACATCGGGTGAACTCTTGACCACCTCCTATCTGACGGTCAGCCTGCCCGAAGGTGGGACTTGACTAGTGAGTGTCAGGAAAGACGCTGAAGCTACGAAGGAGACACGTTGTCAGGCGCCATCCGATGTGAAGCACAAGAGATCGGCGTGCAGTGTGAGAGACACGTGGCAGAGACTTGAGCAAGTATCAGAGTAACAGCATAAGGATTCATGACGTGACAGCATCACGCGGAGAGAAGACGTGATGTCGGGGCAGTATAAAAGGCAGTGTTGGTTAGCGATCGGCACGAACTAGATGAGGAGGCGATCTAGGATAATGCCTCACGTCTTTACTCAATCAACGCCAGTGGCTCACCCTTCAGTGATGCCCTTGGTCTGCCACGATATTTGCCCTGATGTCTGCGCGGCGGTCTGTCCCGACATCATACCCAACATCATCACTGAGACTTTTCCGCCGGTTTGCACCAACGTGTTTTCCAATTCTTGCGCCGATGTCCATCTGAATAGTTGTGGAGGCGTGAGCCCTCTATGTTGCGGAGACGTCTGCCACACGTCCTGTCCGAAAGTGGTCCGTAATACTATGTCCGACGTCTGCTACAACTCGCATATCGACGTGGCCCCCTGGACGTGCACTGGTGTCCGCTCTACTATTCGTGAGGAGATACAGCCTAAGGCATGCGTCGACGTTCGTCGTAACATACGTCCGGTTGTTGCTCCTAAGACTTGTTCTGAAGCACTAGCCGTTCCATGCACCGTCGTGGCACCTAAGGTGTGTGCCGAGACTTCGCCCATAATCTACGCAAAAGTTGCCACCACGTGTTGTGACGAGACGTGTCCTAACACATGTCCGAAATCCGCTGCGGCAGTCTACAACGGAGTAACTCGTGCTCCCTGTGGCAAAAAATGTAGCAAAGCATGTTGCAAAACGTGTTCCAGAGCGACACCTACACCGTGCAGCGCAGTGACTTCTGCTCCTTGTGCCGAGGTGAGCGTTGGTCCATGTCCGGAGGTCACTTCCACAGTATATACCGAAGTGGTTTCAGCGCCCTGTGGTGAAGCGTGTAATGAAATGTGTCCGGAAGTGGAAGCTACAGTGTACACCGCACTGACTCCTGCTCCGTGTGCCGAGGTTTGCCCATCAACGTGTAATGAGGTAGCCCGAGTAGTCTGCACGGCAGTGACTACTGCCCCGTGTGCCGAGACCTGTTCAAAGCCTTGTCCTGAGGTCGCGCCAGTAGTCTACACCACAGTGGCTCCTGCTCCATGTGCCAACACTTGTCCTGAGGTGGCCCCATTTGTCTACTCCGCAGAGACTACTGCCCCGTGTGCCGAGACCTGTTCAAAGCCTTGTCCTGAGGTCGCGCCAGTAGTCTACACCACAGTGGCTCCTGCTCCATGTGCCAACACTTGTCCTGAGGTGACCCCATTTGTCTACTCCGCAGAGACTACTGCCCCGTGTGCCGAGACCTGTTCAAAGCCTTGTTCTGAGGTCGCGCCAGTAGTCTACACCACAGTGGCTCCTGCTCCATGTGCCAACACTTGTCCTGAGGTGGCCCCATTTGTCTACTCCGCAGAGACTACTGCCCCATGTGCCGAGACCTGTTCAAAGCCTTGTTCTGAGGTCGCGCCAGTAGTCTACACCACAGTGGCTCCTGCTCCATGTGCCAACACTTGTCCTGAGGTGACCCCATTGGTCTACTCCGCAGAGACTACTGCCCCGTGTGCCGAGACCTGTTCAAAGCCTTGTTCTGAGGTCGCGCCAGTAGTCTACACCACAGTGGCTCCTGCTCCATGTGCCAACACTTGTCCTGAGGTGGCCCCATTGTCTACTCCGCAGAGACTACTGCCCCGTGTGCCGAGACCTGTTCAAAGCCTTGTCCTGAGGTCGCGCCAGTAGTCTACACCACAAGTGGCTCCTGCTCCATGTGCCAACACTTGTCCTGAGGTGGCCCCATTTGTCTACTCCGCAGAGACTACTGCCCCGTGTGCCGAGACCTGTTCAAAGCCTTGTCCTGAGGTCGCGCCAGTAGTCTACACCAAGTGGTCTGCTCCATGTGCCAACACTTGTCCTGAGGTGGCCCCATTGTCTACTCCGCAGAGACTACTGCCCCGTGTGCCGAGACCTGTTCAAAGCCTTGTCCTGAGGTCGCGCCAGTAGTCTACACCACAGTGGCTCCTGCTCCATGTGCCAACACTTGTCCTGAGGTGGCCCCATTTGTCTACTCCGCAGAGACTACTGCCCCGTGTGCCGAGACCTGTTCAAAGCCTTGTCCTGAGGTCGCGCCAGTAGTCTACACCAAAGTGGCTCCTGCTCCATGTGCCAACACTTGTCCTGAGGTGGCCCCATTTGTCTACTCCGCAGAGACTACTGCCCCGTGTGCCGAGACCTGTTCAAAGCCTTGTCCTGAGGTCGCGCCAGTAGTCTACACCACAGTGGCTCCTGCTCCATGTGCCAACACTTGTCCTGAGGTGGCCCCATTTGTCTACTCCGCAGAGACTACTGCCCCGTGTGCCGAGACCTGTTCAAAGCCTTGTCCTGAGGTCGCGCCAGTAGTCTACACCAAAGTGGCTCCTGCTCCATGTGCCAACACTTGTCCTGAGGTGGCCCCATTTGTCTACTCCGCAGAGACTACTGCCCCGTGTGCCGAGACCTGTTCAAAGCCTTGTCCTGAGGTCGCGCCAGTAGTCTACACCACAGTGGCTCCTGCTCCATGTGCCAACACTTGTCCTGAGGTGGCCCCATTTGTCTACTCCGCAGAGACTACTGCCCCGTGTGCCGAGACTGTTCAAAGCCTTGTCCTGAGGTCGCGCCAGTAGTCTACACCAAAGTGGCTCCTGCTCCATGTGCCAACACTTGTCCTGAGGTGGCCCCATTTGTCTACTCCGCAGAGACTACTGCCCCGTGTGCCGATACCTGTTCAAAGCCTTGTCCTGAGGTCGCGCCAGTAGTCTACACCACAGTGGCTCCTGCTCCATGTGCCAACACTTGTCCTGAGGTGGCCATTTGTCTACTCCGCAGAGACTACTGCCCCGTGTGCCGATACCTGTTCAAAGCCTTGTCCTGAGGTCGCGCCAGTAGTCTACACCAAAGTGGCTCCTGCTCCATGTGCCAACACTTGTCCTGAGGTGGCCCCATTGGTCTACTCCGCAGAGACTACTGCCCCGTGTGCCGAGACCTGTTCAAAGCCTTGTCCTGAGGTCGCGCCAGTAGTCTACACCAAAGTGGCTCCTGCTCCATGTGCCAACACTTGTCCTGAGGTGGCCCCATTTGTCTACTCCGCAGAGACTACTGCCCCGTGTGCCGAGACCTGTTCAAAGCCTTGTCCTGAGGTCGCGCCAGTAGTCTACACCACAGTGGCTCCTGTACCTTGTGCGGATGCTACCGCTTCCACCTGTGGAGAAAGTTCCGCCAAGATCTTGCCAGAGCCATCAACTCTATCCACCCAGCAGGCGTCTTCATTAGTTCTTTGTCAGCTGATTCCTGTGCTGTGTCCCCAGGTCCTCCCGTCTTGTCAGCGTTAGTCAACGGCCACTCTCGTCTCGCTCGTCCGAATGCATTTCGCATTCAAAATAGCTTAATTTCCTTCGCAACTCGTATTTCGACTACATTATTTTGGAGTCAGACCAACTTTCCTTCTTCTCCCTATGGTTTGTTTGCATCGTAGCACTATCTTGACGCGTTTCTCCTACTTGACACTCATTCGGTGTTGTGTAGTGCAGGAGCTGGGCTTTCTACCAGCAATGAATTCCTTTGGCTAGTTAGCATAGGAAATTTCTTGAAGAACTCGTCCTGCCCATTCTCCCGAGTTGATTATTGGTGTAGTCAGTCAGCGTGAATATCAGTCGCGTGTCTGGAAGGCTCAATGACCCAACCTAGAGATATAGCACGATAGCAGAACTCGCCGCTTCCACAACATCTCATCCGACATGAGGTGTGAATATGATCAGGAAGTCAGATTACCACCATTCCATGTTCATTATCGGCCTCAGGCTCGACCATCTTGTGGCATACGTGGGGCGATTCGCACGTATATAGCTCAAGTTAGCGTGTGTAGGTGCGTGCGAGGCTCTTCCTTCCCTGCCTGGTAGACGTGGAGTGAGGGAGTGGGGCGGACGAGATGGACGAGAACGCGGAACTTCAATGGCTTGGGGATTACACACGCAGGAGGTCATCTTAGTGGCGCGCTGACCGGTGGCAAGCTCAATGACTGCTGGGATCGAGGTGGAGTGTCGGCGGGTTTTACTTTAACCTTACATCCGGTGTCACGGTACTGACACATTGGCGTGCTGGTGACCGAAATGACAGTTAGAGGAAAGGCGTCGACGGTGAGATGTATGTATATGGTTGGGAGTGAGCTGGGGCGGCAGTGTACAAGATGGGTAGCTTGACTCGATGCGGTCCACTTGATCTATTCGCCTCACTGGTGGACCAAGTAGGGTGGAAGCGGTATTGGCTGGCACTATGGCTCCGTAACTGTTGAGTCGGTTAATCAGTCTGAGCCGAGAGCGAGGAACACGCGAAATAATAATCACCAACTGACTGAATGAATGCGCACTCGCTTCTGGGTAGTTATGTGGGAAAGATTTGGTGGGAACTAAAGTATCCATACCCCCTTTATGCGCACGCAGTAATGAAGGAGGAGATAGAGATGGTCAACGTTAGTGTTTTATTGGAATGTGCTTTGTGCAAAGAATACCTCCGCCAGAGATGCAGAATGCATGCCGAAAGAACTGGTGCTGCCTGTATTTTGCGATTGTCAATGGCATCCGTATTTATGGTCGGGAATGGCGTGGGAGCCGGCTACTGGTAGCATCTTACACAGAACCAGAGGCGTTGCTCTTTGTGCGACATCGTTGGGCACTATTGGCCTACACCTGGTGGATACGTCAGTGGAGTCTCGGGCAAACACATGGCTGAAGGCTTTATGAGGAAGGTGTGAGCAAGGATTGGTGGCGACCTGGGCGCAGATTCTCGGAAGGAGGTGAGAGTGCGTGGCTGGAGACATTTCGTTGTTGGCGGAGACTTCAGTATAAACTCGAGGAGGACGGTCGGCGCAGGCGTTTGTAGTGGTTTCAGCGTAGGCTTTGGGAACAACGTCCCCACATGTGAAGGCTGGTGTTTTGGGGCAGACCTTGGCAGCAGCCTCGCCAGCTGGCATAGGAGGGACTTCAGTGCAGGCCTTGTGAATGTCAGTCCCACATGTGCCTGGCAGTTTGTCAGTGTAAAGCCCAGGGGAGAGATTGCCACAAGTGGTAGTAGAAACCTCTTCGAGGGTTTGAGAGGGGAGCTGATGACTGAAAGTAAGACGCACGAGTGAATAAATGCCAGGGCCAGCATTTGCTGAGGTGTTGGTACGAACGTCGATGTAAGGTTTAGGCGATGCGTCTACACATGGCTTCGGCGCCACTGCATGGTAAATCGCAGAAACGGTATCGACACAGGGAGTGGGAGCAAGTTCTGCGGAGGCAGGGGGTTGCAGCGCCAGAATAAGGAGCAGAGGAGGCATCTTCATGTACCCTGAGGACCACACTCTCACAAGGTCGAGGACAAACTTTCGAGGAGCACGTTGCAATATTGCCGTCCACGGCGTTTGAGTAAGTCGCGTTAAATATCGTAGAAGACTCTTCAGCGGAGGAGGCATGCAAAGCCTCGACGCGGACTGGAGGACTCACATCCATACAAGCGTCACTGCAGTCGTTTGTGTAGATATGAGAATCGCCATTGTTGCAAGCGCTTGGGGTCACTGCATTGCAAGACTTTGGAGGTGCTTCAACCCTAGAGGTAGGAGGGACCTGGGTGTAGTTCTTGGAAGTGTCGTTTGTATGGGTGGCTGGGAAGACTTTAACATAGACTTGAGGTGAAACGTCCGCGCAGGCGTCGGCGCAGACTTTAGAGTAGATGTAAGGATTAACACTGCTACGACTATTTGGCGTAACTTCATTGAGAAACGTGGGGAGTACTTGGGCAGAGGAAGTAGAGGCGACTCCGTTGCAGCTCTGGGTGGCGACGCTCGGGAACGTGTTGAGACAGACGTGGGGAGTAAAATCTGCACAGGGGATGGAAGCACCTACTGCGTTCACTCGGGGGACCATTTCGGCGCCTTTGATGGAACAGTCGACGCTCGGAGGATCTTTCGCACAGCTGTCGGTGCAGGCGTTTGTGTAAGTCGGGGGATTTACACCAGCATAGGAAGTGGGGATGACTTCCGAGTAGACCGCAGAACTGACTTCCCGAACTCCGTTAAGGCGTACATTACAGCAGGCTCGAGAAGTAGCGCCCTCGGAAGGAATGGCAGTGGCCTGTTTGTGAACCCGGGAGGTACTTGTCGTAGTCCTCTCGTAAGAGGCAACATTGACACAGTCGGTTGGAGCGACTTCCGCGTGAGTACTGAAAGTTGGTACTGAATAGGTGCTGAGATTGACACTAGCGTTGATTCGAGGAGCATTATCTGCGCATAGAGCGAGGGCGACACTCGCACCGGATCGGAACGCGCATTCCGGAATCCTGTCGGCAAGCTCTTCACTGTAGACTCGAACAGCAACGTCGGTCCAACGAGTAGGGGCAAGGCTGTACGCTCTGTGAGGTACTGGAGAGGTAATGTCCATGCAGTTAGTGGAGGCTACTTCCGCTTGGACTCGGGGAGTGTATTCAGGAAACGTTTTGACACGGATATGGTCGTTGGTTTTGGCTGCAATGTACACATAATATTTGCGGTCTTCAGTGTGGAGTCTGATTATTCCATTCACACTGGTGTATGGAATAACTTCTGTGCAGATCTCAAGGGCGAATCCCTCGGAGGGGTTGGGACAAACTTCACTGCAGTTCGTCGGACTGGTAGACGTCCAGGTGTTAGGCTTACGTTCATCAAACACTGCGCTGGCGAAATTATCGAGAGTTTTGGAGCGCACATTTGACACCGCCTGTGGTGGGGAAGTTAGTACGCATTCAGGATGGGCCGGGGGAGGGACTCCGACGGGGTTGCGTTGATGACGTGCCACGACAAAAGGGGAAGAGGGGTTAGCAAAATTTTTAACGAAGTCGTTGGAATAAACGACTGAGGACAAATTAGTGCTTAAAGTAGGAAACCCCAGAGGCGGAAAGGCAACAAGACCCACCCACGACAAGCTGCTGAAGAAACACAAAATAACAAAAGCCGACCATCATGACTTAGAAAAACACTCAATTAACGCCCGACGTCCAGCCACATGAAAAACCAGAATCACGTGCACAACGAACGCTTTTATTTCACAAACCCAGAAACCGCACCAATAATATTGTGAACGGCAAGAGTAGGTACATACAAACACACTACGCATGAAATGCATGCATGACGCCTTTAGTCCACCTCCTCTATGGTGGGACCACGACCGCCAGCGCCAGCATCACCACCCATGCCGCCCGGCATACCTCCCGGCATGCCACCTGGCATACCCCCCGGCATGCCACCTGGCATACCCCCCGGCATGCCACCCGCACCGCCTGTCGCCTGGTACATCTTCGTAATGATCGGGTTGCACACACTCTCCAACTCCTTCTGTCTGTGCTCGTACTCCTCCTTCTCCGCCTGCTGATTCCCGTCCAGCCATTTGATGGTCTCCTCACACTTCTCCGTTATCTTCTTCCTGTCGGCCTCCGGTATCTTATCCTTCACCTTCTCGTCCTCCACCGTCGACTTCATGGTGAAGGCGTAGCTCTCCAAACCATTCTTCGCGGCAACCCGGTCTCTCTGCTTCTCGTCCTCCTGCTTGAACTTCTCCGCGTCATTCACCATCCGCTCTATCTCCTCCTTCGACAAACGACCCTTGTCATTGGTGATGGTAATCTTATTCTGCTTCCCTGTCGACTTGTCCACCGCCGACACATTCAGAATGCCATTGGCATCAATGTCAAAGGTCACCTCGATCTGGGGCACACCTCGCGGCGCCGGCGGAATACCCGACAACTCGAACTTGCCCAGGAGGTTGTTGTCGCGCGTCATCGCCCGCTCACCCTCGTACACCTGGATCAACACACCCGGCTGGTTGTCCGAGTACGTGGTAAAGGTCTGCGTCTGCTTCGTTGGAATTGTCGTGTTACGCTTTATCAGCGCCGTCATCACACCACCCGCCGTCTCCAAACCCAGGGACAGCGGCGCCACATCCAGCAGCAGCAGGTCCTGCACCGCCTCCGACTTGTCCCCAGTCAAAATCGCTGCCTGCACCGCGGCACCATACGCCACCGCCTCGTCCGGGTTGATCGACTTATTCAACTCGCGACCATTGAAGAAGTCCTGCAGCAACTTCTGCACCTTCGGGATGCGCGTCGACCCACCCACCAAGACTATCTCGTGCACAGCACCCTTGTCCAGCTTCGCGTCCCGTAGCGCCTTCTCCACCGGGTCCAACGTGCTGCGGAAGAGGTCCGAACACAACTCCTCAAAACGAGCCCGCGTGATCGAGGTGTAGAAGTCGATGCCCTCCAACAGCGAGTCTATCTCTATGTTCGCCTGCGCACTCGAGCTCAGCGTCCTCTTCGCCCTCTCACACGCTGTTCTCAGGCGGCGTATAGCCCTCTTGTTCGACGTCAAATCCTTCCCCTTGTGCTTCCGCTTGAACTCTTCCACAAAGTGATTCACCAGGCGCGAGTCAAAGTCCTCGCCACCCAAGTGCGTGTCACCCGCGGTCGACTTCACCTCGAAGATCCCGTCTTCTATCGACAGAATCGACACGTCGAAGGTCCCGCCTCCCAAGTCGAATATCAGCACGTTGCGCTCCTTCCCCACCTTCTTGTCCAAACCGTACGCGATGGCCGCCGCCGTCGGCTCGTTGATGATGCGCAACACGTTCATCCCCGATATCGTGCCCGCGTCCTTCGTCGCCTGGCGCTGGCTGTCATTGAAGTACGCCGGAACCGTGATCACCGCGTCCGACACCTTCTTACCCAAATACGCCTCCGCTGTCTCCTTCATCTTCGACAGCACCATCGACGAGATCTCCTCCGCACTGAACTGCTTCACCTCACCGCGGTGCTCCACCTCGATCTTCGGCTTCCCTCCCGAATTCTTCACCACGAATGGCCAGTGCTTCATGTCCTCCTGCACCGCCTTGTCGTCGAATCGCCGACCGATCAGACGTTTCGCGTCGAACACCGTGTTGGTGGGATTCATGGCCACCTGGTTCTTCGCCGCATCTCCGATAAGACGCTCCGTGTCTGTGAAGGCCACATAACTGGGAGTAGTGCGGTTGCCCTGGTCGTTGGCGATTATCTCCACCTTGCCGTGTTGAAAGACACCCACACAGGAGAACGTCGTTCCCAAATCAATACCGACTGCCGGCCCCTTCGACATTGCCTCACCACGATCACGAGCACAACTGGCCTCGCCGCCTCACCATGCCGCTTATATTGACCTCACCCGGCACATTCTAGAATGTTTCGCTGGTGCGCGCATTAGCCTAGAATGTTCGCACCCAATCAGCGACCTCCATTTAACCATTCTGCCTCCCAATTGGCCCACCGTCTGGGACGCGGTTAAACAACACGACACACCACGCCACGCCACGCCACGCAGCACGAATACGATGAACGCTCTTCTCTCGAGGCGCCATTTCCCTGCCTCGGGAAAGTTCGCCCTTCTGTTAATCCTCAACCCACATTCGCACATCCACTACTAACTACCACCACTGCCTTCTGCTGACGGCCCATACTTCTTCCAGCCCCGATTGTAGGTGGAGTTAACAGTTTGCTTTTCTGCATTTATCCGACGGAATATGCGCCCATGAGGCCCACATCTGTCCGCGGTCTACACGTGGAGCCGCGGTTCACCGATTAGGTGTAAGGCACCCGTTAAAAGGGCTGTCTGCCGGAGGACTTTACACAGTCCGGTGATCGGCGCAGTGCATTGTCAGAAAACGTACTAGTTACATCGGCAAACCAGCATAATTGTAGTGCAGCGCGAAATAGGTCCTGCCACCTCACCTCTCACTAGTGCCTCGTTTGTTGCAATGGTCATCGGTATGGGTCTGATGTTATCTCAGTCAGCAGCGTCTCTCTATTTGAGCGTTAAGCGCAAGTCATTGTTCGACGCTCGCCTGTTGTGGTGCAACCTAAATCTCTGGCAGGCGTTTCATGTGTACACCCTCCACGTCGCTAGCTTTTGCGTCAGTCCGTTTTGCACGAACAACAGCCGAGCCTGGTCTTGGCGAAGTCGCGCTGTGCATGTGCCAGTGAAGACGACGACTGAAATGACATGAGATACGTGTTGAGGGACGGGCGAAAGTGCGATTTGGCCCGGCTCCGTCGTGTCGACTTCGTGCTCGTGGTGTATCACGCGTCGCAGCATCCACGCATGCTCGGCGTGCATGCACGCGCTCGCAAGGCCGCAACCAGCCGGCTCAAGTCACACACCGCATCACGCCGCCCAGTCGTTTGTAACCTCACCGTGGCTTCACGAGGCACGAGGCTATTCCGCTCTGGTCGTGGAATAACCGACTCACGCAACGGGCATACGAAAGCCCAACGTATAAAAGCACTCGATGCCTGTTCCAACCTCATGAAGCTCGAAAATAGACACTTACCCAAGATCCATTTCCTTGGTGTGCTGCTGAACCGACACCATTGTTGATGGAAGATTGCTCGAGTCGTTCACTCCTCCACCCACTTCCACTTTGCGCCAAACGATGTCACAAGTAGGTACACAAACGCACGAGCTTATCTTCTGGTAGCTGAGGCAGAGGCTCTTCACCATTGGAGGCTTCGCCGGACGTTGGCATTCTGTCTCCACTTGCGGAGGGCATTGGCAACCAGCTCCGCGTTAAGGAACTGGACTTGGCCCAATTAGGAATTGAGCAAACGACCCAATTGGCCGTACGAAAAACCCCGTTTTTCAGTGTTCCACCACCAGTCAAACGACCCACTCCACTATTTGAAAAACCATAGTTTATACATTAACGCGGTTGATGTATAGCTCGCGACCTTTTGAACCGGTATGGCTTATGTGTTTTCTCCTCGTACTGTTCTCAGTTGCTTTAAGTAACTTCTATACGATGGCGAAAAGAGTACTAACCCCTATTTCTGTCCATTTTCAAAATCTTACCTACTAATCTCACTTTCAGTGATTAAATATAAGTGCGCAGCTCAATTACCATTATTTCTCAGCTATTAGTCTGACTCCTCTTCAAAGCGAGCAAAAGTGGAAAAATTGACCATGGTGCAAACTGGCACACGTTGACCCGTAACTAAGTAAGTTTTATAACCAAAAAAAGAATGGATTCATTTGAGCTTAGATTTTTACCTTTACATTGATAAAAACCTAAAATAACCCAGTAAATATGCTTAGTCAAATTCATCCAAAGTACCCTCTCCACCAGCTTGCACGGTTAGAGCGACCTCAGATTCGGCGTCCACCCTCTCTTCTTCGTCCTTTTCGGTTACACATTCTGGTACAGAAAAATAAGTCTTAATTAATGAGTGAACCCAATTCGTGTGTTCCCTCGGTTTTGTCAAGGGTAAACCCGAATCGAGCAAAGCCGCGTTGTAGAGAATAGTAAGAATGTCTCTGGGTATCTTGTCCGGTTTTCTGTCATTAGACAGCATCACTTTGAGATTAGTTATTATCGCATTATTCGGGTTGATCTCCAAGTACTTCTTTGCGCAATTGTTAGAAATTGAGTGCGGATTTCGGAGTGCCTGCGCTGATACGATGCGCTGCATATTGGCGGACCAACCGACGTTAGATGTGACAATGCAACAAGGTGACGTGGTTAGTCTACTGGAGACAAGCACTTCTTCAACTTTATCTACTAAAATCTCCTTCATTTTCCTGCAAGTTGAGTCAAATTCAGCCACTTTTTTTTCGAAATCTTCCTTCTCAATCTTATCTTTTGGTATTTCGAGATCCAATCTGGCTACGGACACCAATCTCTTGCCAGAATACTCACCTAGTTCATTCACCACGTATTCGTCCATGGCGTCCGCCATATAGAGCACCTCAAAATCACGTTCCTTCAATGCTTCGATGAAAACGGAGTGCACAACGCTCTCCATGCTCTCACCAATAACACAGTATATGTTTTGTTGACCCTCCTTCATTCGACAAACGTAATTACTCAAACTGATCATCTCCTCACCGCTCTTCGAAGAGAAGTAGCGTAACAGATTAGCGCACCGATGCCGCTTTGCACGATCTTCATAAACGGCAAGTTTGACATTTCGCATGAAATTACTATAGAAAATATTGTAGATTGACGAATCCTCTGCCATTTCTTCCATCAACTCGATGCACTTCGTCACCAAGTGCTTCCGAATTGCCTGTATAATATTCCTCTGATGCAATGCACCGTGATTAGCATTCAAAGTTAGGTCTTCCGAGTCCACAATGCCGAAGATGAAATTTAGGTAGTCAGGAACTAAGTCCTCGCATTTGTCCGTCACGAATACTCTTTTTGCATAAAGCCTGATGTTGTGAGGACGTCCATTTTTGGCGAAATAATCGAGAAAAGGATGTCTTGGAACAAATAATAATGCACGAAACGTCACCTCGCCCTTAACCGAGAAATGCTTCACTGCCAAATGTTCATCAAAATCACGACTCATCCAAATATAGAAATTAGCGTATTCCTCACGACTGATACATGCAGGATCACGCATCCACAGTGGTTGCGATATGTTCAACGTAACCGAATCAGGAACAGGGTCTGAAGTCTTCCACTCCTCGTAGTTGATGACAGTCCAGATGAGTTCATCGCCCGGGTACAACTTGATCGGATAGTTGACGAACTTGGAGTACTTACACACAGCCTCCTTGATCGCATGCGGTACTAGAAATTCCGATTCCTCTTTTTTGATGTGTAGTACCACTTTGGTGCCACGAACCAACGTCTCTTCATTGCATGGACGGATTGTAAAAGAGCCACCAGCTGAAGACTCCCATACATATTGATCATCGCTATCACTCTTAGAGACAACTTGGACCCTATCCGCAACAAGATAGGCCGAGTAGAAACCCACACCCAAGGAGCCGATCATGGCCATGCCAGCATCATCATTCAATGTGGCCATGAACGCCTTAGTACCCGAATAGGCTATCGTGCCCAAATTCTGGACTAATTCTGCTTTTGTCATCCCAATGCCCGTATCGATGATGGTAAGAGTCCCAGCGGCTTCGTTGGGAATAATCTGTGCGAAAAACCGACAAATGAAAGGTTATCATATTAAAAGGTCGTACGCGGTAATCTACCAACAATATGTTAATCACCTTGATATACAATTCCGGGTCTGTTTCTTTTGCCGTCGACCCCACACACCCCACATAGCGCGCCCTATCCAAGGCATCAGAAGCATTCGCCAGCAGCTCTCTAAGGAATATATCTTTCCTCGAATAAAAAGCATTGATCATAAGGTCCAGCAGTTGACAAGCATCCGCCTGGAAAGGGAATATCTCTATCTTCTGCTGATCATCATCGTTGGCCACCTGTTCAGACATTGAGCCACCGAAAAATGGACACCACCGGAGAAAATCGATCGGAAAAATTTCCAGAAAACTGCCACACCAATCAAATGACAGGATCACCGTTAAGAAGACAGAATTGGTCGATCTGAGTCGCCATGTCAATCCATCACACTGTTGGAGAAAAATATAGCGCGCCCCTTTTAAGGCGACCAAAGCAGCAACCGCTGGCGGCGATGCCATCACCCGCCCATCGCATCCTAACGGATGACCCTTAATGCAAATCAACTATCACAAACAAAGTACACTAGCCACTCTACCACAATCCCCAACGCCAAGAAAACCACTAGTGACACCGAACTGGACTACCGTAACAAAGTAAAAAGACAAGCATATAACCTCCCACCTTTAACAAAAACAAAACCGGAATCACGTGCACAACGAACGCTTTTATTTCACAAACCCAGAAACCGCACCAATAATATTGTGAACGGCAAGAGTAGGTACATACAAACACATCTACGCATGAAATGCATGCATGACGCCTTTAGTCCACCTCCTCTATGGTGGGACCACGACCGCCAGCGCCAGCATCACCACCCATGCCGCCCGGCATACCTCCCGGCATGCCACCTGGCATACCCCCCGGCATGCCACCCGCACCGCCTGTCGCCTGGTACATCTTCGTAATGATCGGGTTGCACACACTCTCCAACTCCTTCTGTCTGTGCTCGTACTCCTCCTTCTCCGCCTGCTGATTCCCGTCCAGCCATTTGATGGTCTCCTCACACTTCTCCGTTATCTTCTTCCTGTCGGCTCCGGTATCTTATCCTTCACCTTCTCGTCCTCCACCGTCGACTTCATGGTGAAGGCGTAGCTCTCCAAAAACCATTCTTCGCGGCAACCCGGGTCTCTCTGCTTCTCGTCCTCCTGCTTGAACTTCCCGCGTCATTCACCATCCGCTCTATCTCCTCCTTCGACAAAACGACCCTTGTCATTTGGTGATGGTAATCTTATTCTGCTTCCCTGTCGACTTGTCCACCGCCGACCACATTCAGAATGCCATTGGCATCAATGTCAAAGGTCACCTCGATCTGGGGCACACCTCGCGGCGCCGGCGGAATACCCGACAAACTCGAACTTGCCACAGGAGGTTGTTGTCGCGCGTCATCGCCCGCTCACCCTCGTACACCTGGATCAACACACCCGGCTGGTTGTCCGAGTACGTGGTAAAGGTCTGCGTCTGCTTCGTTGGAATTGTCGTGTTACGCTTTATCAGCCGCCGTCATCACACCACCGCCGCCGTCTCCAAACCCAGGGACAGCGGCGCCACATCCGCAGAGCAGCAGGTCCTGCACCGCCTCCGACTTGTCCCCCAGTCAAAATCGCTGCCTGCACCGCGGCACCATACGCCACCGCCTCGTCCGGGTTGATCGACTTATTCAACTCGCGACCATTGAAGAAGTCCTGCAGCAACTTCCTGCACCTTCGGGATGCGCGTCGACCCACCCACCAAGACTATCTCGTGCACAAGCACCCTTGTCCAGCTTCGCGTCCCGTACGCCGCCTTCTCCACCGGGTCCAACGTGCTGCGGAAGAGGTCCGAACACAACTCCTCAAAACGAGCCCGCGTGATCGAGGTGTAGAAGTCCGATGCCCTCCAACAGCGAGTCTATCTCTATGTTCGCCTGCGCACTCGAGCTCAGCGTCCTCTTCGCCCTCTCACACGCTGTTCTCAGGCGGCGTATAGCCCTCTTGTTCGACGTCAAATCCTTCCCCTTGTGCTTCCGCTTGAACTCTTCCACAAAGTGATTCACCAGGCGCGAGTCAAAGTCCTCGCCACCCAAGTGCGTGTCACCCGCGGTCGACTTCACCTCGAAGATCCCGTCTTCTATCGACAGAATCGACACGTCGAAGGTCCCGCCTCCCAAGTCGAATATCAGCACGTTGCGCTCCTTCCCCACCTTCTTGTCCAAACCGTACGCGATGGCCGCCGCCGTCGGCTCGTTGATGATGCGCAACACGTTCATCCCCGATATCGTGCCCGCGTCCTTCGTCGCCTGGCGCTGGCTGTCATTGAAGTACGCCGGAACCGTGATCACCGCGTCCGACACCTTCTTACCCAAATACGCCTCCGCTGTCTCCTTCATCTTCGACAGCACCATCGACGAGATCTCCTCCGCACTGAACTGCTTCACCTCACCGCGGTGCTCCACCTCGATCTTCGGCTTCCCTCCCGAATTCTTCACCACGAATGGCCAGTGCTTCATGTCCTCCTGCACCGCCTTGTCGTCGAATCGCCGACCGATCAAGACGTTTCGCGTCGAACACCGTGTGTTGGTGGGATTCATGGCCACCTGGTTCTTCGCCGCATCTCCGATAAGACGCTCCGTGGTCTGTGAAGGCCACATAACTGGGAGTAGTGCGGTTGCCCTGGTCGTTTGGCGATTATCTCCACCTTGCCGTGTTGGAAAGACACCCACACAGGAGAACGTCGTTCCCAAATCGATACCGACTGCCGGCCCCTTCGACATTGCCTCACCACGATCACGAGCACAACTGGCCTCGCCGCCTCACCATGCCGCTTATATTGACCTCACCCGGCACATTCTAGAATGTTTCGCTGGTGCGCGCATTAGCCTAGAATGTTCGCACCCAATCAGCGACCTCCATTTAACCATTCTGCCTCCCAATTGGCCCACCGTCTGGGACGCGGTTAAACAACACGCACGACACGCCACGCCACGCCACGCAGCACGAATACGATGAACGCTCTTCTCTCGAGGCGCCATTTCCCTGCCTCGGGAAAGTCCGCCCTTCTGTTAATCCTCAACCCACATTCGCACATCCACTACTAACTACCACCACTGCCTTCTGCTGACGGCCCATACTTCTTCCAGCCCCGATTGTAGGTGGAGTTAACAGTTTGCTTTTCTGCATTTATCCGACGGAATATGCGCCCCCCATGAGGCCCACATTCTGTCCGCGGTCCTCACGTGGAGCCGCGGTTCACCGATTAGGTGTAAGGCACCCGTTAAAAGGGCTGTCTGCGGAGGACTTTACACAGTCCGGTGATCGGCGCAGTGCATTGTCAGAAAACGTTACTAGTTACATCGGCAAACCAGCATAATTTGTAGTGCGCGCGAAAAGGTCCTGCCACCTCACCTCTCACTAGTGCCTCGTTTGTTGCAATGGTCATCGGTCTATGGGTCTGATGTTATCTCAGTCAGCAACGTCCCTCTCTCTATTTGAGCGTTAAGCGCAAGTCATTGTTCGAGATCGCTCGCCCTGTTTGTGGTGCAACCTAAATCTCTGGCAGGCGTTTCATGTGTACACCCTCCACGTCGCTAGCTTTTGCGTCAGTCCGTTTTGCACCGAAACGAACAACAGCCGAGCCTTGGTCTTGGCGAAGTCGCGCTGTGCATGTGCCAGTGAAGACGACGACTGAAATGACATAGAGATACGTGTTGAGGGACGGGCGAAAAGTGCGATTTGGCCCGGCTCGCGTCGTGTCGGACTTCGTGCTCGTGGTGTATACGCGTCGCAGCATCCACGCATGCTCGGCGTTGCATGCACGCGCCTCGCAAGGCCGCAACCAGCCGGGCTCAAGTCACAACACCGCATCACGCCGCCCAGTCGTTTGTACCTACCGTGGCTTCACGAGGCACGAGGCTATTCCGCTCTGGTCGTGGAATAACCGAATCACGCAACGGGCCATACGAAAGCCAACGTATAAAAGGCACTCGACGCCTGTTCCTAACGCTCATGAAGCTCGAAAATAGACACTTACCCAAGATCCATTTCCTTGGTGTGCTGCTGAACCGACACCATTGTTGATGGAAGATTGCTCGAGTCGTTCACTCCTCCACCAACTTCCACTTTGCTCCAATTTGTGTTACACAAGCCCATTTTCCGATAACTGATCTACAGACTCTTTCTTTCTGTGGTCTTTGCGTGACGTTTGTGACACTGGCCCCACACTTGGACAGGCATTGGCGTATTGCACTCCGCCTAAGAATTGGATATGCCATAGATCGCACAGTTGTTCCTATTCGCCTACAAATTTAGGTTTTAACATATTTCGAATTCTTTAATAAAATTAAAGCAAAGACTTGACAATAGAAAATTTATTCATACAGCGATTTCAATGGAGACGATGAGGGTACCACTCCGAAACGAGCGGTAAGGTAAATAAGTTTAAGAAAGGAATAAAATCAACCTAACGAATGCTAAAATTTCGCAAAAATTCTATACTGTACGCCTTGCAAATTTAGGTAAATGGAAAAGGCATTGTGCCTCTGGCCTTAATTCCTTGCGCGACTCGACGGTGAATGCCGGAAACCCTGCGACAATTGAGCAAAGGCGAGGTGTGGTGACGCACGAGCTTTCAGCCCTCCATGCTTACGCGTAACGCGTAACCTTCGAGAATATTCCTCTGCCCACGCGTCTGCCAACGCTCCACGGCTGAAAAGGCGGCCCCACGCGCTCAACTGCACGCTAGAAGAGTGCACGCGTCCAACCAGCCCTCGATCAACCCACCACACCAACCATCAGCCGCTCCCAAGCATAACCACTTGCTAGACGGAAAGGCACCGCTTTCACCCTCAACCACGATTTTTGCCTACGCTCCAAACTCCCCACAAAGCCAGCTTTCTCGAGGAATTTTATGCCTCCCCAATTGCTCAAAACTCCGTCCCACACAGAGCAGTGGTGCGCAAATGCGCTTTACTCGGCTCGTCCCGGTCCCGTCCCCGTCCCGTCCCCCGCAATGCTTCCTCTTCGTCTCACCACATGCCGGTCTAAATGACGGAGCTCAGATATACCTGCCAAGGACATGCAGGCTCTCAGGTATGAGCGAAAGCGGCCGATCGCCAAAGACAGACACCAAGCGCGTCCCTCGGACTGAAGCACCTCACGTCCAGACTACATCCTTGCTCACCCAACACAGCAGTGCACTCAAAGTCGCTTTACCTCTCTAAGGGCCTACGTCACTTTTTACCCTCATTTTCTGTCCATGCCAACAGCGTCCGCCATCCCGCTCGAGGTTGGCGGGTAGAGGCCACCGTGCATCGCCGTGGCTTCAACTCCTCTCACCTCGCTGACATACAAACACAGCAAACGGGCAAGGGTGATTATAGGAAACGCTGCCAACCATTTGACAATGGCACAGCTTCGACGGGACCCACGTAGAAAATTAGCGATCAAAGCAGACAATTCGTGATCCACGATAGATCCTACTTTCCCGGCGTTTAACGACTTGACCTGTGGCAAAAACTTGCTGCCCCCCCCCGGTCTAAACACATAGAGTCGAACGGTCTGCGTCGACAGCAAGAAAATGCATCCGGATCGGGAGAGCCAGTCTCTGACGCACGGTAAGTTAATCAGAAAACAGCCACTACACGTGGGCCTAACCAAATCAAAGTAACGCACTGCAAGGAGTGCACCTGGGTGGCCGGACGAGCTCAATGGCCACTTCCCACTCACCGAAACTCGACGTGTTGCGCGAACAACATCAACGGATGGCGACGCAACCCGAAGTACTTCCCAGCGTCTTGTGTGAAAGACCATGGGCCCCAGACCGCCAGAACCTGACCATCGAGCCGGGCTGCGTAACGCACCCAAGAACGTCAACCAATCGCATCAGAGACCACAGCACATAACGAAACGAATGTATTCAAACGTATCTTACATATACACACAACAAATGGAAAACTTTTCTAATCTACTTTCTTCATCGCAGCGCCATCATCACCGGCCTCCACAGGTGCTGCGGCCTCAGTCCCCGCGGCTGGCCTCTCCTCCTCCTTCACCGTACTCATCTTCGGGAATTTCAAGACACATACCTGATCAGCTCATGAATCTTATTCGCATGGGTTTCGGATCCCCAGCGTGAATCCAACGCCAAAGAGCGCGTGCTGAAAACATATTTATTCAAGTTCTCTTGCAGATCTTGTTTG
>QEYB01001091.1:0-46429 GCA_017562135.1 Dipylidium caninum
TCTGTCAACGTCTTAATCACCTAGACTACATGAATGTGCACTACTGACGAGCCTTTGGGTCATTGGAGGATTTATTGGGGAACACACCCACCAATGCCGCAATTACGCCAGCGTAGCTCGTTAGCACGAAAAAAAGCAGGCTTCAAGCGGCAAGGGAAGTGCACCATTATTGTAATTTGATAATACAAGGTGAACAAGAGGAGAGAGATGCACAACTTTCCACGAGGGCTTACAACTCAGCCACTCACCGACTGAATGATTATGGCTTTTGGAAAGACTGAGACTATCTACACCTTCATTCAGTTTTAACATCACAAAGGAATTCCTTTTGTCTTACAGAGGCTTCACCCCCCCCCCCCCCCCCCCCCCCCCCCCCTGCGCTACCTTTGGTCATTCATCACCAGACTTCGATGTGCATAAGTGCCAAGTTAGTAGGAGGTGTATGAAAACATCACCTATGCGTGTTTCCCAGATGTCTTCCCCCCCATTCCACACCCCCAATGCCTTACTTCCGGCTCACTCCTGTCCGAACTCGGATAATCGCCACTCCACCTACCTCATAAGGGCAACCGACATTGTGCAAAATATCACAGCGTATTTGGCAGGAATGAGTTTTGTTCCCTTTCACGTATCCTATTGCATGATCATGCCAAGTTTCGTAAAATACAGGGCTTGTAATTTTTGGGTCAACGCTGATAACTACATCCTACCAAGACCCTTTGCCACCACAGATGCAAGAGGTGGATTTGTCGCAAAGCGAATAGCTTAGGCATTAGAACACCGCCCATTGTTGGCGAAGCTGTTATATGTCCATTACGGCAAGCAGGAAGACAAATGACAAGGCGAAGTTCGCATTGAACAAGATGCGGTGAAGGATAATGGCCGCGGCGAAAGACACAGATTGTCGCCAATATGTGGACGTAAGAACCAGAAGAAAATAAAGTGTATTCCATTTAAAGATCAGAAGTGACAGATTCAAGATAGAACAACCTCATCGTCACACAAGTGGCAACGAGCATGTGTAAAGATTTACCTTCAATGAAGTGGACTCAAGAACTTCGTTGCCACATCCACTGCTCAAATGCATTTGCGTATTTGTGATCTGGAGACAAAACATGGAGCGATTGAAAGCACTTCACCATCTTGAGAGGCCCAACAGCAAATCCGTGATATGATTATCTACTTTGCAAAAGCGACCACCATCTGACCACTTCGTGGCACATATGTACGGCACACAGTCAAAGTCGTCAGAAGGCTGGCCTTAAGAATTCCCTTGTTCAACCACTAACAAACATTGGTGCAAATAACAAATGAATTTGGACCTAATCCAACACTGATGGTCGGACATAGTTCTGGCCTCAACGCTGCGAAATCAATAAGGAGACCCGGAATGCATTCATAATTTTGCGTGGGAACTTACCGTTCTCAAGGTATCCGTATAAAGGTGGAATCGTTTGACGTCTTAACGAGGTGGCGGGAAGCACACGTCGACATCAATGAAGGCAGGCACTTTGCCACAATTAACACTTTCGCAACATTTTGACCTTTCGGCACGTGTGACATCATCCCCAACGGCAACGCATATGGGTTAAAGTAGTACGAGGTTTGCTTACACTCACAGATATGGTTTTCACTCTCAATCTCCACCAGGTGACAGACTTCTCTCTGTACTGGACCGCTCAGCACACACGCAATGTGTATCGCGCCGTTTCATCCCTGAGCATGGTTAATACTTAAACACCGGCTGGGATAGAGGATGTAGGTACCAGCCGTTCTCTTTGACGTCCACCAAGTAGACATTCCACAATCGACCGCAAAATACTTCCGGGCATTTGGTTCCCAAACTCCTGGAAGACTTGATTTTACTCTTCCTTAGTAGGATGTGGTACAACCCCCTCACAGAGGAGACTAGTAGCGAGCCACCCTTAGAACCACTCCAACAGACTAGCAAAATAAATAATTTCGGCAGACTGAACGGATTTGTGAGAGAGCTTGAAGTTAATGGAGAACTTGGAGGACGCGCTATGGAGAGGAGAAGAGAAGAGGTGGCATTTGTCAGTGAAACTCACAGTTTATAAGGTGATTGCGCACAACACTCAGAGCACATTTAACACGAATCATGGGAATCATCACCGCTACACTTATTTGCGTGCTTGAATAATCCATTTTGCGGAGTGACTCCCCTTGTGGCCATCAGCTACAAAATAGAGACATAAGTAGAAAGTGCACAGGGCACCCATTGTGTTCATGGATATGAACAACTCCCTTCTTCCTTTTCTTCTTCTTCGTCTATCTTATCGTATGTGCGTCTAGTCTAATGTGTGGGTGATTACTAGTGGTGCACTCGGCGCAACTTCTCGATGGTGCGCCTATTGACGCATGCGCCGACGTCCATTTCCTTCTACTCAAATGAAAATTTCACTTCCGTCCACGTCTCTTTCGAAAAGAATTAAATATAGCGTACACTCGCCATTTCAGCGAATATCACAAGGTAGTGCAAGTGAAGAGAACTCCTCCATTATGCCGTTATTTCCCCCATATCCGTAATTGAATTCACACCTATTTAACCAGTACTCATGGCATCAGCACTCGAAGTGGCGTGTCAGTAAACCGATGGAAGGAGGATAACTACATTGCACTGCAACTCCGTGGTCCATTTTGCTCCGCGTCTAGCATGAGAAAGAGACGCATCGAATGCGCAAGAGCCCTAAGGCAATAGGAAGGTGCACCGAATTTGAGCCAGAAGGGCCCTATTCCGTGTTTGCATCCACCCACGGATGGCTCACGCCTGTCATACTTTCGTTCAGTCAAACAGGGTTAGTAGTGACAAAACACTAACATCATGCGAAGAATTTGTTCAAGTGAGGTACTCGTTGTTCGATTCCTACTTGTTTCAAAGAAGATATGCAATTGTGACCATTTTAACATGTCTCGCCGCCAAACGCGATCACCGAAAGCCGTAGTTGGAATAACGTGGGCTGCAACGATATGACCCACTTTGTCCGCATTATGGAAAGTCCGTGGATCAATGCAGGTACAGCGGTATGGCGGTGGCTTTTCAATCGCATTATACTCTTCACCATCTTCTCTTCAGATTCACTTCTTAACCTCCACGTCGGCAATCACCAGTGTAACCGACTTCCTGCTACTCATCAAGTTCCATAAAGTCTGAGGACATCGATATCTTGTCAAATAGCTTACACCCGTCTGCCAAACGTCAGAGAACCATTGCCTAACGTTCGTCCCGAAAGTGAATTAAAGTGAATGACAACTGAGAAGCCTTCCCATTGTGGCTGTCCAGTATCAGGTCCGCAAGCGTACAAGAGCGTTACATGGAAGTGAGCTTCAGTTCCGAAAAGTCTACCGATCTACCACCACATCTTCACCGTCCTATAGCATCGGAATGAGCTTCTTGGTGTGCCACACTCCAGTATCGTTCTGCACGACGTCACATAACCCCGGAACATGTTAACTGGATCGCCACTTTCTCTACTGACGATAAAGTGACACGAGTGCAGATGTCATGAACGACTAGAAGGCGTCCAGTGGTTTTGGGCCATTGTGGGGCGGACACGATGTCCACTCGAGCGCAACTGGGCACCCGGACTGCACAGCTGCTGTTAGACGCGCACACGAAATCGGGTGAAGGAAGTATGACATTGTTTGCGCCGAGTTGAATGTCTCTCCCACTAAGGCTCCACTCATTGTCCTGCAGTCGAAGAAGACGAGTAGATAATGCATATTGAGTGGTGAGAATATCCTACTACAGTCACTTTGTCGTGCCAACAGTTAATCCCGCGCATGCAAGGGTCTGTCCTCTTAATAAGTAAATAAAATTCCACTAGATGGATGTTGAGCAAGCAGGCAATTTTGCCGACAGTCCACTATTCACTCTTTCCACTCATTGTGATCTCACAACTTCCACATGTCACTGTCACCGTCTCCTTCCCAGACGAGGACGACAATCTGCCCATCTACCGCTTCAACCGCAATAGAAAGCGCATGCGGCATGCATAAGGGAGGTGGCAGTGTATCTTGGCACCTGAGCGAGATTTCTCCATTCTCTCTCGTTGTCACACTACTTTATCTTACATCAGCGCCAGCTAGTGCTGAAAGGAATTATGAGTCCCGCCTCCTCACTCACTGCCCTACAAATGCTTTCAATAATGCGTCCGCATTTCATCACTTCGGCATGACACACGCATTTCTTGCCACGAAATGATGGTGCTATAGCATCTCGAACAAGACCCAGTCCTTGTCAGCTGGATTGCCCCGAAGTGTAGTGCACACGTCCGCATTCGGAATACACCCTGCCCATAAACACGTGTGTTAATCACAACTTCCCGCGTGTTCCATCGTTAAACGTGCTTCTTGCTATTTTTAACTCCGAGTTGTAAACTACTGGCCACGTCATATAAACACAGTCTTGAGATAGCACAGACGCAGCAGGTTGAATCAAGAGAGTCGCCGGCCCTGTATTCCATCGGCCCAACAGCCCCGTTCAGTGCATGTTCGCGTTAAACAACGTGCTGATAGTGAGGCACGCGCAGATGGGATGAGATATGATGCCAGAGTGATGCAAGACGTGGACGCAGAGCATATGCCCTTGACGTTCTCCATGCTATGGGCGGGGTGACGCAACTTCACGTCCCAAGCGCTATGATTGAGTTAGGGCTGCGCGAGACAATAAGCACTGATGATAAGTAACTTCCACTGTCCGTCAACTACACGCGACTTCAACCTTCCATTTTCTGGCTGACCAACAAAAGGAAGCGCGTAAGCGGTAAATGTGACTCTCTCCCTCACTTCCACTTCAACTGCTTACTAGGTGAAGACTTTGTGTTAAGGCTCACATCTCTACTTCAACCGAAACCAAACACTCACATGTCACAGCTTGTGATATTACTGCGAGGTCTTACAAACTCCACACTAGTCACCGAAACTGAAAGCATCAATACCCGCACAAACACAGACACACACACCCACACATACAGACAAAGACACGCGCATTTGCGTGTACACATTTGAACCGCACATAATTTCAACACAATTTAGACGACTGACTCGTTGAAGCCCACGCTGTACACAGTGGGACAGTGTGTAATTATGTTTCTGGCGTGATGGAACATCACAAAATGACTTGTGTTGCTTTAGCACTGGTCATCTAACAGCCAAAATGTGTAGCAGATTGTGGTAAAATAAATATGGTGCAAAATAAAAGCACATTTTTACCTACACAAAATCCTCCTATGTGCGAGCATCCGAAAACTGTCAAATGGCAGCTAGCCTTATAGTCTTAGCATCTGCTCTCATGGGAACACGGTTCAAGGGACACTGCACATCTGTCAATCACCAGACAGCTTTCATTCTCGAAACTCTGCTCCACTTCATCATTCAGAGTACGGGGCAACGCGATGTCAATCTACCAGACTCATGCTTTCACCAACGCGTTTCGCAACCGCATCGCCTGTACTTTCGCCCCATTCACAGGAAGACTTCCAGTCATCGCATGATTAATCGTGCGTGGGAATAGTTGTTAGCGCCCCGATGCATCGCCATGAGCCTATTCGCCGAATTTAATATCGCCGATCTCCACCAATGATTCCGATTACCAAACTCCACGCTGACAAATGGTTGTGATGTTCTCGCATCCATGCAAGTATGTATAAATAGCTACCGAACAGGCAGCTCTCTGACACCCACATCAATGACATTCATGAACATCCGTTTCGTATCGCCGTTTTCTTCGTTATTGGCGTCACCAAAATTGCTCGCGGCCCTCAAAAAACAGATGCAACACCGACGAACTTGAGTACGACTACCCAGATGTGACTATAGAGACGACAACGATGACGACAACCTCGATTTCGCCTCTCATTTCCCCACTTACCTCGTCGCCTCTCACTCTGTCCACAATAATCCTCATATGCTGAACATCTCCCCCTTTTCAAGTGGATTCCATTGCGTTCCGCATCAGCACATCTTCCTATCTGGCGTGATGTTCCATATTCTACTGGTACTATGTGCGCCCAATCAATTCCAGTTTGGTTCTCTTTAAAATAAAGAACTTGTGCCCTCTTATGGCATTCCCTTCCTGACTAACTCGCGCTGTCTCATGGCCCCGTTATCTACTGTGCACACTCCTCATCCCTTTACGACACATCACGGCACTACTCACTCATCCTTCCAATTGCTCACGCCGCTCGTCCCCTCAGGCCAAAACAACTTCCCATTCACAGCCCCACCGCGATACTTCCTAAGGCGACGTCGACTAAACGCAGCAATGAATCCACAAATATGTGTATATATAAGGAAGTTTGTTGGTGCAGATGCGAGCTGTGAGGAAATGACACTCTAGAGGGAGAGGTGTAGGACGAGAGCCGCGAATGAAATGAAGCAAGTGTGATAGAAGAGAGGAGAGGCGGAACTCCTTTGACGAATCACTTCGTGCGTAGACGTTCTGTTCACAACCTTGTCGGGCGTGTAGGGCGCCTCTTTGTTAACCATGACCATCCTATCCCTTTGAGTAGTTAAATGCACTGGTTGACCAGTGACTCCCACTTGCCGGACAGCGACTACAACGAAAATTGCCAACAAGTAGAAGGTGCACAGGCCGCTCATCACGCGCAGGTACAAGTATAGCCCGCTTCTTCCTCTACCTTTATACAAGCCCCCAACGATTTTAACGTGTGGGTGAGTACCGAGATGCGCTCATCGATGCGTCTTATTGGCGCAGACTCAGAGGGACGCCCCAACACCCATCTAGCTTTGCCTAAATGAGGGTTTCCTTGGCGTCCCACATATCGGTAGATTGGAGTACAATAGTGATTGCTTTCGTACTTTTGCACGTCGTTGTGGCGAAAATATTACTAATTACATAATGCATATCGAAAGCCTTCGAGAATTTGTTGTCAATCGTTTCAACTGAAATGCTATAATTCGTGAACATAATACAAATATTTTCTTGGCTTTATTATCTCCACTCTAATTTATCGAACATTCGATGCATCAATCAGTTACACCTTGTTTTTTCGCTCGATTTGACGTCGTGACAGACTATTTAAGCTCACTTTCTTACATTGCACTTCAGTGTTTTATACCTGATATTCTGCAGTCTGATACACTTTCTGTTTTTGGTTTGTCATACTTCGAGATCGTGTGATTCCTTGTCAAGCATCATCATTTCAGATAATCTCATACGTATGACTGCATACCACACATGGCGAGAAAACTCCATTAACGATACAATTGTGAAACAAGACACGTAGATTAGCATATACGTTCTTTTTCTATCCTTTGTTAATATTTGTGCTTTGCAATAGCGCATTTCCACTACTGTCTTTTAGAGAAGTAGATGGGTAAGATAATAATAAACTTTAAAGTCCAATACCTTTTGGTCTATCCAAGTGGGCTGCGCTCACATGGTACTCTTTTCTCAAATATACGCGTACGTCGTTTGAATAAGACGGTATGGGGATTGAAATGCATACATAAATGTTAGATCACCCCTCCTGAAAACTAGCGCGAAAGGGAGCGATTATTAAAAACGGATCGCAATAAAGACAGTGATCCAATGCCTTATTTGCATGAATGCGCCACGGTGTAAAGGCAGTCGACATGCCTAATAAATTTCCCACATTATCTTTCGCGGGAGCTATCAGTTAGTCTATCTTGGACACGAAAATCTTTCTTGGGTGACATAACAATGGTGGACTAACAATAACGTAAAATTTCGCGGGAGACTGTTGACGTGTTAATTGTAGGCTCAAGGATGTGGAAACTTAAGCTACTAATAAGTAGTTTACCCACTTGACATTTTAGAATCATCGGTTCTGCGATAACCTATTCGGGAAAAGAAGGAGTGTGTGGAAAATGCATGTCTGAATGTTTGGTAAACGTATTTATTCTTATCAAAATTGGTTATATATTGGCTAGAAACAAACTTCCAGCTCAACATAAGGTTAGAAACCATTAAACAGGCGTGTTTTTTGGGCCCCGTTCACTTACGACCGAGAGATACATCAGGCGTACCGGAAGTTTCTATGGCAACAATGTCCTACACGTAGCACAAAACAAAATGGATCCGTGTAGACATTAACTGTGAGACGATAGGGTGAGCATAGCTACAGAAGAAGTTCATTTAGGTCATTGTATGTTGCGCGGTTTTCGTCACGAGATAAATGCTATAGAGGCAGGTAGAAATTCAGTGAAAGTATGCAATGAGAGTACAATTTCGGTTAGGGCATGCGGACAATAGCCTACAAAATTTGAAACAAGCCATTTCGAACATTTTGTGAACTCGCGTCCTTGGCGCCTTCTTTACTGGACAACGACGTTGGTAAAAACATGTTGGAGTAGTAAGAGGCAAAGGCTGAGAAAATATTCAAAATGGGTGCGACATGAGTTAAATCGCAAGAAGTTCGATAATTATGTCGGCATATACACCTTTCTGCTCGCAGAAAAGTGCAAAAGTACGAAAGCAAGCACTATTGTACTCCAATCTACCGATATGTGGGACGCCAAGGAAACCCTCATTTAGGCAAAGCTAGATGGGTGTTGGGGCGTCCCTCTGAGACTGCGCCAATAAGACGCATCGATGAGCGCATCTCGGTACTCACCCACACGTTAAAATCGTTGGGGGCTTGTATAAAGGTAGAGGAAGAAGCGGGCTATACTTGTACCTGCGCGTGATGAGCGGCCTGTGCACCTTCTACTTGTTGGCAATTTTCGTTGTAGTCGCTGTCCGGCAAGTGGGAGTCACTGGTCAACCAGTGCATTTAACTACTCAAAGGGATAGGATGGTCATGGTTAACAAAGAGGCGCCCTACACGCCCGACAAGGTTGTGAACAGAACGTCTACGCACGAAGTGATTCGTCAAAGGAGTTCCGCCTCTCCTCTCTTCTATCACACTTGCTTCATTTCATTTGCGGCTCTCGTCCTACACCTCTCCCTCTAGAGTGTCATTTCCTCACAGCTCGCATCTGCACCAACAAACTTCCTTATATATACACATATTTGTGGATTCATTGCTGCGTTTAGTCGACGTCGCCTTAGGAAGTATCGCGGTGGGGCTGTGAATGGGAAGTTGTTTTGGCCTGAGGGGACGAGCGGCGTGAGCAATTGGAAGGATGAGTGAGTAGTGCCGTGATGTGTCGTAAAGGGATGAGGAGTGTGCACAGTAGATAACGGGGCACATGAGACAGCGCGGCTCAGTAGTCAGGAAGGGAATGCCATAAGAGGGCACAAGTTCTTTATTTTAAAGAGAACCAAACTGGAATTGATTGGGCGCACATAGTACCAGTAGAATATGGGAACATCACGCCAGATAGGAAGATGTGCTGATGCGGAACGGAATGGAGTCCACTTGAACAGGGGGGATGATGGTTCAGCATATGAGGATTATTGTGGACAGAGTTGAGAGGGCGACGAGGTAAGTGGGGAGAATGAGAGGCGAAATCGAGGTTGTCGTCATCGTCGTCTCTATTGTCACATCTGGGGTAGTCGTACTCAAGTTCGTCGGTGTTGCGTCTGTGCTTTTGAGGGCCGCGAAGCAATTGGTGACGCCAATAACGAAGAAAACGACGAATACGAAACGGATGTTCATGAATGTCATTGATGTGGGTGTCAGAGAGCTGCCTGTTCGGTAGCTATTTATACATAACAGCATGAATGCGAGAACATCACAACCATTTGTCAGCGTGAAGTTTGGTAAATCGGAATCATTGGTGGAGATCGGCGATATTAATTCGGCGAATAGGCTCATGGCGATGCATCGGGGCGCTAACAACTATTCCCACGCGATTAATCCATGCGATGACTGAAAGTTCTTCCTGTGAATGGGGCGAAAGTACAGGCCGATGCGGTTGCGAAACGCGTTGGTGAAAGCATGAGTCTGGTAGATTGACATCGCGTTGCCCCGTACTCTGAATGATGAAGTGGAGCAGAGTTTCGAGAATGAAAGCTGTCTGGGTGATTGACAGATTTGCAGTGTCCCTTGAACCGTGTTCCCATGAGAGCAGATGCCTAAGACTATAAGGCTAGTGCCATTTGACAGTTTTCGGATGCTCGCACATAGGAGGATTTTGGTAGTAGGTAAAATGTGCTTTTATTTTGCACCATATTTATTTTCACCACAATCTGCTACACATTTTGGCTGTTAAGATGACCAGTTGCTAAAGCAACACAAGTTATTTGTGATGTTCCATCACGCCCAGAAACATAATTACACACTGTCCCACCTGTGTACAGCAGTGGAGGCTTCAACGAGTCAGTCGTCTAAATTGTGTTGAAATTATGTGCGGTTCAAATGTGTACGCAAATGCGCGTGTCTTTGTCTGTATGTGTGGGTGTGTGTGTCTGTGTTTGTGCGGGTATTGATGCTTTCAGTTTCGGTGACTAGTGTGGAGTTTGTAAGACCTCGCAGTAATATCACAAGCTGTGACATGGTGAGTGTTTGGTTTCGGTTGAAGTAGAGATGGTGAGCCTTAACACAAAGTCTTCGCACCTAGTAAGCAGTTGATGGAAGTGAGGGAGAGAGTCACATTTACCGCTTACGCCGCTTCGTTTTGTTGGTCAGCCAGAAAATGGAAGGTTGAAGACGCGTGTAGTTGACGGACAGTGGAGTTACTTATCATCAGTGCTTATTGTCTCGCGTAGCCCTAACTCAAATCATAGCGCTTGGGACGTGGAGTTGCGTCACCCCGCCATAGCATGGAGAACGTCGAAGGGCATATGCTCTGCGTCCACGTCTTGCATCACTCTGGCAGCATATCTCATCCCATCTGCGCGTGCCTCACTATCAGCACGTTGTTTAACCGCGAACATGCACTGAACGGGGCCGTTGGGCCGATGGAATACAGGGCCGGCGACTCTCTTGGTTCCAACCTGCTGCGTCTGTGCCGCCCATATCAGACTGTGTTTATATGACGTGGCCAGTAGTTTACAACTCGGAGTGTAAAAATAGCAACAGAAGCACGTTTAACGATGGAACACGCGGGAAGTTGTGATTAACACACGTGTTTATGGGCCAGGGTGTATTCCGAATGCGACGTGTGCACTACACTTCGGGGCAATCCAGCTGACAAGGACTGGGTCTTGTTCGAGATGCTATAGCACCATCATTCGTGGCAAGAAATATATGTGTCATGCCGAAGTGATGAAATGCGGACGCATTATTGAAAGCATTTGTAGGGCAGTGAGTGAGGAGGCGGACTCATAATTCCTTTCAGCACTAGCTGGCGCTGATGTAAGATAAAGTAGTGTGACAACGAGAGAGAATGGAGAAATCTCGCTCAGGTGCCAGATACACTGCCACCTTTATGCATGCCGCATGCGCTTTCTATTGCGGTTGAAGCGGTAGATGGGCAGATTGTCGTCCTCGTCTGGGAAGGAGACGGTGACAGTGACATGTGGAAGTTGTGAGATCACAATGAGTGGAAAGAGTGAATAGTGGACTGTCGGCAAAATTGCCTGCTTGCTCAACATCCATCTAGTGGAATTTTATTTACTTATTAAGAGGACAGACCCTTGCATGCGCGGGATTAACTGTTGGCACGACAAAGTGACTGTAGTAGGATATTCTCACCACTCAATATGCATTATCTACTCGTCTTCTTCGACTGCAGGACAATGAGTGGAGCCTTAGTGGGAGAGACATTCAACTCGGCGCAAACAATGTCATACTTCCTTCACCCGATTTCGTGTGCGCGTCTAACAGCAGCTGTGCAGTCCGGGTGCCCAGTTGCGCTCGAGTGGACATCGTGTCCGCCCCACAATGGCCCAAAACCACTGGACGCCTTCTAGTCGTTCATGACATCTGCACTCGTGTCACTTTATCGTCAGTAGAGAAAGTGGCGATCCAGTTAACATGTTCCGGGGTTATGTGACGTCGTGCAGAACGATACTGGAGTGTGGCACACCAAGAAGCTCATTCCGATGCTATAGGACGGTGAAGATGTGGTGGTAGATCGGTAGACTTTTCGGAACTGAAGCTCACTTCCATGTAACGCTCTTGTACGCTTGCGGACCTGATACTGGACAGCCACAATGGGAAGGCTTCTCAGTTGTCATTCACTTTAATTCACTTTCGGGACGAACGTTAGGCAATGGTTCTCTGACGTTTGGCAGACGGGTGTAAGCTATTTGACAAGATATCGATGTCCCTCAGACTTTATGGAACTTGATGAGTAGCAGGAAGTCGGTTACACTGGTGATGCCGACGTGGAGGTTAAGAAGTGAATCTGAAGAGAAGATGGTGAAGAGTATAATGCGATTGAAAAGCCACCGCCATACCGCTGTACCTGCATTGATCCACGGACTTCCATAATGCGGACAAAGTGGGTCATATCGTTGCAGCCCACGTTATTCCAACTACGGCTTTCGGTGATCGCGTTTGGCGGCGAGACATGTTAAAATGGTCACAATTGCATATCTTCTTTGAAACAAGTAGGAATCGAACAACGAGTACCTCACTTGAACAAATCTTCGCATGATGTTAGTGTTTTGTCACTACTAACCCCTGTTTGACTGAACGAAAGTATGACAGGCGTGAGCCATCCCGTGGGTGGATGCAAACACGGAATAGGGCCCTTCTGGCTCAAATTCGGTGCACCTTCTATTGCCTTAGGGCTCTTGCGCATTCGATGGCGTCTCTTTCTCATGCTAGACGCGGAACAAAATGGACCACGGAGTTGCAGTGCAATGTAGTTATCCTCCTTCCATCGGTTTACTGACACGCCACCTCGAGTGCTGATGCCATGAGTACTGGTTAAATAGGTGTGAATTCAATTACCGATATGGGGGAAATAACGGCATAATGGAGGAGTTCTCTTCACTTGCACTACCTTGTGATATTCGCTGAAATGGCGAGTGTACGCTATATTTAATTCTTTTCGAAAGAGACGTGGACGGAAGTGAAATTTTCATTTGAGTAGAAGGAAATGGACGTCGGCGCATGCGTCAATAGGCGCACCATCGAGAAGTTGCGCCGAGTGCACCACTAGTAATCACCCACACATTAGACTAGACGCACATACGATAAGATAGACGAAGAAGAAGAAAAGGAAGAAGGGAGTTGTTCATATCCATGAACACAATGGGTGCCCTGTGCACTTTCTACTTATAGTCTCTATTTTGTAGCTGATGGCCACAAGGGGAGTCACTCCGCAAATGGATTATTCAAGCACGCAAATAAGTGTAGCGGTGATGATTCCCATGATTCGTGTTAAATGTGCTCTGAGTGTTGTGCGCAATCACCTTATAAACTGTGAGTTTCACTGACAAAATGCCACCTCTTCTCTTCTCCTCTCCATAGCGCGTCCTCCAAGTTCTCCATTAACTTCAAGCTTCTGCTCACAAATCCGTTCAGTCTGCACTGGTATGACGAAGTTATTTGCTAGTCTGTTGGAGTGGTTCTAAGGGTGGCTCGCTACTAGTCTCCTCTGTGAGGGGTTGACCCATCAGGAATGAGTACATCAAGTTCTTCCAGGAGTTTGGGAACCAAATGCCGGAAGTATTTGCGGTCGATGTGGAATGTCTACTGTGGTGGACGTCAAAGAGAGGCTGGTACACCTACAATCCTCTATCAGTGTGTTAAGTATTAACCATGCTCAGGATGACGGCGATACACCATTGCGTGTGTTGAGCGGTCCCAGTACAAGAGAGAAGTCTGTCACCTGGTGGAGATTGAGAGTGAAAACCATATCTGTGAGTCTGTAAGCAAACCTCGTACTACTTTAACCCATATGCGTTGCCGTTGGGGATGATGTCACACGTGCCGAAAGGTCAAATGTTGTAAAGTGTAAATTGTGCAAAGTGCCTGCCTCATTGATGTCGAGTGTGCTCCCGCCACCTCGTTAAGACGTCAAACGATTCCACCTTTATATGGATACCTTGAGAACGGTAAGTTCCCACGCAAAATATGAATGCATTCCGGGTCTCCTTATTGATTCGCAGCGTGAGGCCAGAACTATGTTCGCATCAGTGTTGGTTAGGTCCAAATTCATTTGTTATTTGCACCATGGTTGTGGTTGAGCCAGGGAATTCTTAAGGCCAGCCTTCTGACGACTTTGACTGTTGCCGTACATATGGTGCCACGAAGTGTCAGATGGTGGTCGCTTTTGCAAGTAGATAAATCATATCACCGGATTATGCTGTTGGGCCTCTCAAGATGGTGAGTGCTTTCAATCGCTCCATGTTTTGTCTCCAGATCACAAAACGCAATGCATTTGAGAGTGGATGTGGAAACGAAGTTCTTGAGTCCACCTTCCATTGAAGGTAATCTTCACATGCTCGTTGCCACTTGTGTGACGATGAGGTTGTTCTATCTTGCTCTGTCACTTCCGATCTTTAAATGGAATACACTTATTTCTTCTCGCGTTCTTACGTCCACATATTGGCGACATCTGTGTCTTTCGCCGCGGCCATATCCTTCACCGCATCTTGTGTCAATGCGACTTCGCCTTGTCATTTGTCTTCCTGCTTGCCGTAATGGACATATAACAGCTTCGCCGAACACTGGCGGTGTTTCTAATGCCTAATGCTTATTCCGCTTTGCGACAAAATCCACCTCATTGCATCTGTGGTGGCAGGGTCTTGGTAGGATGTAGTTATCAGCGTTGACCCAAAAATTACAAGCCCTGTATTTTACGAACTGGCATGATGCATGCAATAGGATACGTGAAAGGGAACAAAACTCATTCCTGCAATACGCTGTGATATTTTGCACAATGTCGGTTGCCCTTATGAGGTCAGGTGGAAGTGGCGATTATCCGAGTTCGGCAGGAGTGAGCCGGCAAGTAGGCATTGGGGGTGTGGAAGGAAGACATCTGGGAACACGCATAGGTGATGTTTCTCATCACCTCTACTAACTTGGCCACTTAATGCACATCGAAGTCCTGGTGATGAATGACCAAAGTGTCGCTGAAGCCTCTGTAGACAAAGGAATTCCTTGGGTGATGTTAAAACTGAATGAGGTGTAGATAGTCTCAGTCTTTCCAAAGCAATAATCATTCAGTCGTGAGTGGCTGAGTGTAAGCCCTCGTGAAAGTTGTGCATCTCCTCTCCTCTTGTTCACCTTGTATTAGTCAAATACAATAATGGGTGCACTTCCTTGCCGCTTGAAGCCTGCTTCGTGCTAACGAGCTACGCTGGCGTAATTGCGCATTGGTGGGTGTGTTCCCCAATAAATCCTCCAATGACCCAAAGGCCTCGTCAGTAGTGCCACATCATGGTAGTCTAGGTGATTAGACGTTGACAGACAAGCGTTGCTATGCTGCCGGTGGGTGAAATAGCTGCCTTCTGTTGGAAGAGCACACAATTGCTTCTGGTGTCTCAACAGTAGAGAGTACTGACCTGCCAGAGTGGAGAGTTGTGGGAAAGGCGTGCGAAGTGCACAACACGTAAACTCTCGAAAAGTAACCATTGCCTCAAGACCGCGTCGAGGTTTCGCGCCTGTTGCGATTGGACGAAAGAGCAGGAGGGTATACCGTAATCTGGAAACTACATTTACGTAAGCAGGGGGATGCGAAGAGGAATTGAGTTGTACCTTGCAAACGTGGTCATTCATTTGTGCATGTATTGTTGCCTTCTTAAGTAGGAGAAAAGGCAGAGTGTGCTCTACTCTACTCTGCTCTACTCTACTTAATACACCGCACAATTGACATTTACGCTCGTCTTTCCACTCACAATGTCTGGTATTAATACGCCGTCTTAGGAAAAGTAGAGAAGAGAGGTGCAGTAGGTGGCAAATGCTGTCATTGGCATTAGTGGTGATAAGCGCATTTAGGGTTTATGCCTTAGTATGCCAATTTCAGTTAAGGTAAAACAAAAGCAAAACTCTTTCAGATGGAACAAGTAAGACGGCGACAAGAGAACTATGACTAAATGTGAGGCAGGGGAGTTGATCTTAATCATTGGGGCAGCTCAGAAGAAGGTCAGTCGGGAATGAGAAGGAGAAAGTGATGCGACGGAAGGTAGGATTTGTGAATATTACATGGCAAAAGGAAATAGCATGGAATGAAGGGAATGGAAATGGGAGCTTCAATGAAACTGTATTGAGATCGCGTAAAACGCCCTTCGATCAGCAAATCTCCCGTTTCCCCTCATTCATCAAAGTCATTCCACACAAATAGTCTCTTGAAAACAACAAACTTTCCAGGAATTCGTGTTCCCTCTTCATCACTTCCGCGTTTTTCGAATCTGCGAATGTCACACTGGATGAATCACATTTGTGAGCTACGCACGCCCGATGGAATTCTGCTTCGTATGCAACAGAATTAGGACATCTTCACTCGTCTTTTGCAAATCCGTCAGTTTGTATGACATGAGCAGTCCACGACTCTCAAAATGCAGCTTTGGCAAATGGAGAACGTCTGATCATTTCACAAATTTTCGTCTAGTTTCACAATCACAACAAGTTAGACCTGGCAAATGCGGCTCGGCTTAGTTCTGTGCCGAGTCTCTGAACGCCAGGTGTCGAGTGAGGGCGCATCTACGCTGACAGCGAGTGTGGTGTGGTTTCCTATTGAGAAGAATGGCAGCAATACATTGTTACATGTCATCGGTGGCACTTTGTCAGCTGCCTTTATGTGGACTGGAATGGAGGTGCGTGTGCTGCTGGAATCGTTTTTGTCACACACGGCCTTGGTGAAATAAGAAGGGGAATGGGTTGTTTGCGTTCCGAGTGGTGCGACAAGTGAGCCCAGTTAGGCCAACAAGGATTTTGTTGTAATGTGAATTTGCCTTAAGTGGAGAGGTAGGTGAAAGCTCCTCAACCTCGATGCGAGATGAGAGTGGAGAGGGTAGAGAAGAAGGAGTTGTCACACAGCCCCTAGATGGCACCCTCTATAGCATGAAATAGTAATCTTGAGACGCTCCCACTCACATCAATATTAATTCCTCGGCAGCCTTGAAGCATGGAACTGTAAGTAGAATATGAAATTACGAAACTTTTGGTAAATCGAAGGCCCCACGAAGAAAGATGGTCACTACTCTCTCAGTCTTCCTCTTAGCGTATTTTTGGGAATCAATTAACGAAAACGTGGGCCTCAACTGCAAGAGCCGGAGGCGATGGAAGCAAATTCAAGGATGCACCCAAACTCATTCTGTCATGCCTCCCGTTTCGCCAGGTCCAATCATAGGAGTGCCACCTTTAATTTCACTTCCTTCTATGCCACATGCTCGCCGCCTTTGTGGGTACTGCCAACTTCCCATGGGCAGCAGAGGGCAGGCTGATCTAAAATAAATGAGGCAATTTATTATCACTTCGTCGAAACTGGTCACCTATCGCTGAGTATGCGGGATAGCTGAACTTCTTTTTGTCGATTCCACTAATTTGCTGACAATGTGGCAATAGCATGGTGTCTCATAACGTGGAAAACGGCTTCTTACTGAAAGATCGTTAAAGTAGTGATATACGTTGCATCCGGAGTAACACTGAGTGTGTGTTATGATTGCAATGCATGCTCGAGCTATGAGTGCACAGTGGGCACCAAGAATTCCGCGTCTGCTCCACTTTGGCCATTCCGTCGAGGAGCACTCTCAGAGGTAGTCTCGCAAATTCTCCATTGTCATTTGTCTGAGCCCTTTATGGGCTGCCCAGCTTATAAGGAAGAGGGCTGCATAGATTCTGAGATGTGGAGTTGACCTGGAAGTTGAGTTCAAGCTGTTCGAGCATGACATACCACTTCTTTGACTTTGTGGGTATCGCTGCGAACTTCGCTGAGGGAAATGGATTTGTGGACGGGGACTAATTGAGTGGGGAACAGAAATCATGTAGTCTTCCGACGAGGGCTATATGGTGCCTGAAATTTTTCCAGCGTTTCTCCTATGCAAACCTAACGTATGTAAACACTGCGTGTAGGGATGGAGAAGAGTGATTATGCCAAAGTGAACACTAGCAAACAGAATGGATGATATTTATTCCACTATTCTTGCTATTTGGCGTCACTGAGCTGCAAACTTGACTGCAAAACATAAAATGAGATGACATGAATCTGCAGTGTCTGCATTTTAGCAATGGGCAGTTTGTCACGTAGAGTTCAGAGCGGGAATGGCAATAATACGAAGATTGAATGTGCAGACAAGGCATTCTACCTGTTCTCCGTTGAGAATAACCCAATTAGCCCTCTTGCTCGTGAAAGCTCTTCAAAACCATTTCTATGGTGTCAGGTCATGGTAACGCTTTCAAATTTATAATTTCCATCTACCGAGTTTTAAGCGTAGAGCTTTGAAGGGCTTAATGCCGCCACAACCGAAAGACCCTGTACACACCAGTCTCTGTCTCCTGGAATAGAAAAGTGGAAGACGAGAAGCTAATTTGCATTTACTCCCGTTATGCGGTGAAGCGAGCCGAGGTAATTAATTGGTAACATTTTTGAGACATTTGATTTGTGGATGTGCAAAAGTCGACAGTCTCTACTTCTCGACCAGTCTGTAACCATATGCTCTTGACACACAGAATAAATTAACAAGCACTCAGTATTCCGTCGCTACCACATACCCGTCTCTCAATCTCTAGCACTCACCTTCACCACTATCGCCAATCCACGAGATTAACTCGGTGGAACGTGGCCGTTCGACTGGCTAGTGTCAGAATGTTTACGTAGAGGTTGATATGGAGCCATGTAATTACTGTAGAGGTATTACTGTTTGTCTTCACCCCCGGTGTCTCTGACGCCATTTGTGAGCAGTTTTCCCACGAAACCACTAATGCGTAAGTCCGAGTTAACACCTCCATGAGAAGCAGACATCGTGAATTATTTGTGGCGGTGGTTTCTCTCCACTCAGTGCTCAGCAAGGCATCACATTGAGACAGTTTGTGGCTCTTTCTAAAATATCAATGAGGCATATGAGAGTTTGTATATCAGTTGTACGAATGAAGTCCCGCTCGAACATTTGTTCAAATTAAAATATTGTGAGTTATAAGAGTTGTAAGATGAAGTCTAATCTGGTATTTGTTTGGCACAGGCTTCCTTTCTGAGACCGCTGTGAATCGTAAGGCAGCTTTCTGTTGTCGCTGATGCGGTGCTGTCGAAGATGATAAAATGTTTGAGGTGGCAGGCGGTTTCATCTGGGTGCACCACTGAGTGAACATATCTGTTATGAATGCAGACAAATGCCTAAAGCGCCAAAGCGAAGAAGACTGAGTTGCTTGAGTGCAATCGACGACTGGTCACTCACAGAGAGGCGGGCATCTGGATTTTCAGCATCTGAGGCTCGTTATAAAGTGCAGTGTGAGTTGATCTTCACAGACGCACTCGAGGATGGGGAAATGGAAGAAATAAGCCTAGTTGAGTAGCGGTGAAGTACACTTCAGACGTGAAGTAAGCCTGTGAGGCAGAAATCAGAAATTGGTGGTTGATTTGTAAATGCAATGCACAATCGCGACTGGCATGTGTGAGCCTCCGTAATAAATGAGGAGGTCAGGAGAACGATTTTTACGAAGAGAAATGCAGGCTGTTCAGTCAACCAGTAATTTCGCGGCATCGCAAACAGGTTGCCAGTAGCCTTTACCTCAATAGTGGCAGAATGTTCAATGTGCTGAAGCATCTTTATTTGGCAATTTTAATTAGCACGCAGACCCTCCCTTTCTGATTGCAAAACTGAAGAAATTAGTGTCCGGACAACATTGTTTGTTTATTTGTACTTTCGAAGGTGGGCACCAAAGTGTTTACGAATGAGGAAAAGTCGAAGCATCTGGTTGTGTGCCACGGAGCAAATGAATGGTGAGTCGGCGGGGGGAAAGGGATTTTGGGGAAAGTATATGTGCTGTCCATACTGTGGTATGGTAGCTCCCTTCGAAAGGATAATTAAATGTTGAACTCGAGAATGTATATGCTCTTGTCATAACAAGCTCACTTCAAAACGTTTTACCTACGAGTGTTGTCAAAATGTGGCTGCCTGAAGAACAGACGGCACGAGGAGTAGGCAAAGTTGGTTCACATAAACATGGTTCCTTGCCTTATGATTAGGGAGTCAACGTGATGTATAGCCCAAGTATCAAGTTTGGGTCATTCGGTGCAAGTATCCTCCTTACCAAGTGTCAAATATTAGTTCAAAGCAACCCTCTTCTTCGAGATGCTTCAGTCGGAAACGAACACCGACTAATGTCATAACCGGATGTTTGCGAGTTTTAAAAGTATGACGTCGATGTTTCATTACGTATCACTCGTGAAACTGGGACATTCATATGTGAAATACGCATGTGTCGTCAATGACATTGCTATACGAATGGCCGGAGAGAATTGCCCTTCGTCTGCGATTATTTAAGGCGGCCAAGAGGTGCTGTTCACTGGGCAGGAGGTGTGCGTTTAAAGGGCTACTTAAGAGCTCTCCAAGCCAAATCGAACAAATTACGGTTTAGCGGCAAAGGGGGTATTAATCTGGTTTAAGCTTGGCGTTTTCTCCATTCCATATCTTATTCTCAAATCACGACGGTTGCAGCAAACACTGAAGGCATCACTTTCTGATTCAACATTCGGAAGAAGAAACGGACAGTATTTCTCAATGTAACAGCTACGCAATTTGAAGCAGCATTAAGCTGGCAGCTTTGCCAGTGCGTCCTTTCATTTCCCGTCATTTGCTGTCGAATGCCAAACGTGTGGGTTTGTGGCGCGCGATTCTCGCGTGACGAAGCATGGCAGATGAGGGAAGGTTGTTATGTATTACATTTCATATCCATTAAGCTGTGTTGTAGCGCAGCAATATTCTCATGACAACCGCCGATATTCACGGCTTTTAGGTGCGGATTAGTTTTTCACGAGATGCCGAGATAACCGATGAGTTAAATTGCCCCGACACAGCATTCGTAATTGGTCGACTTGTGGGAAGGGTACAGGTAGCGAATGTAGGCAGCTCATGTGGACTCCAGACAAAAGCGTAAGGAAGCCATCTCCAAGCTGGTGCCTTCACGCCAGCTCATAAGGCATTTTCATAACCAGATAATTCTCAAGTGAAATCATTGTTTGATCGCCCCAACGGAACACTTCTCCACGAACTACCTCGTCTCCTCGTCGCCTCGTCGGAAACGCGACTGCTTAACGCGTATAGCACGTTGAGAAGAGGTCCGCTAACCTCGTCCATTGGCAGGCAACTATTCTTCTCTGCTTTTGTACACTCCCACACATTTGAAAGACATCTTGGCGACCGCATGACACAGCAGGAAAGGGACATTGCAATTGTGCATGGGATGGACGATTCTACCATCAGCATTCCACTTGTCATCAGCATGCTTTACGGCCGTTACGTCGGTTGCTTTTCTTCTGAACTGACTGACAGTCTTAAGGCGAGCCCTCCAACAATGCGCATAATCTCATGTGGCTAGGAAGCTAAGAAGCACTTATGGCAATACTGTACGTTAAGTGGAATCGGGCCCAGGCCATAAGACGAGGGTGCGTTCAGGAGGGAGCATTTGAATGGTTGAGCCAGCACAGAATATGGCAAATGATGTATGCAAGGTGTAGGATTACTTTCACTTGATATTTGTCCAGACATCAATAGACAGCGTCAAGAAGCCACTGTGTGTTAGCTCTCACATAAGAATATCATTACCTCTATCTCTACTGCAGATGACGTCGCCAGCAGTTTCCATTTGCTCCTTGATGACATATCCTCCATCTCTGACAAGTGCACACACTTCAATCTTCACGCACGCAGTAGGACCTCATATTCCCTTCCATTGTTTCAACCTCCACAGTTCATTGTGGCAGCGTAATTCACTTCTCCATCGGCCCTCACGGTGTGTTGCATGGCTTCCACAACCTCCACATACTCCCATAATGCGAAGACTCCACCCACCCACTCACACACATCACTTAATCTGTAAGAGGGCTGCGAAAACCTGACACTCAACAGATCGAGATTAATGTCTCCATCATGTGTCAAGTGCAATCAACCCTCTGAGTTACCGATTCGAATTTCTCCTCACAAATCCTATTCTCGTGGTTTGTCAAATCCCTGTCACCTCCATTGCACGTGGATTCAATGCTTTGACTTGGCTATTTAGAGGTTTGAAAATGGAATTTTGACTACTGAAAACAAAGTCCATCGATTCCCTCCATTAATGAAGTGGGCGGTGAGAGAATCCTCTTGTCACCCCTAATAAAATCTTTTCGTAGCAGGCATGTCAGGGTAATGAGGTTGATTGTTGCCTTACCTCATGGAGATAAAGCAGTGGGATAGCGCGGAACAGAGGCATGAAACGGTTCCGCGGGAAGGGCCAACCGACTTCAAGTGGAAACGACAAGTCTGTGCAGGCGGAACCAAATCAAACTACCACTACTTCGAGGCACGCCACAGCCTTCATCTCGGAAGTCCTCACTTCGTCAACCTGTCTGCTGAGAAGAGACCAGAGGATGCTCGAAGATCCTCGTTTAAACAGCGAGTGCAAGTAGTCAACTCCAAGAATCATTATGCTTTGCCTGAGTATTCATGTCTCGTTGCAACTAACAATCCATGAACTCTTATCGGTCTACTTACCTCCCTCGTTGGGCTGACTTTTATCTAGCTTTGGAAATGTGCATGGGTGCCGGTGAACATCACACACGCGTAACTAACAAATTCATAGATTTTTGCGAAAGTGACAGGTAGATGGGCAGAAAAGCGACACATGGTCTGAGAAATGCGTAAAGCATAATGACCTTCACAGACCACACGTACAAGGCATGTAACGGGCAAACTAAGGAGGAAAATAATTGAGAGAGACAGTGATTCAATTCACTTCTCTATAGATTGTATATGAATACATCCACCACGTCTAAAAGACAAAAATCATGCTGAAAACGCTCTTAGAATCGTGATGCGATGCACCTCAAGTGCCTGCTCCCTTGATCTCGAGCTCATAGTTGCAGCATTGTTGTTGCGCTCCCGCGGAACCCGCACACAACAAAAATTTGATTTTTTAAGACAGATGTGAAGTGATTTACGTCTACTTACCTCATGAGGAAGATACTAATCTCGGTCTCTTGAATGCAACGCGTGTCTGCCTCTCCTGAGAAGCACAGTCGTGGCCTGTAAGAAAATGGATAAGCAAGCGACCATGCACCACGAGTTTGAAACACCGGAATAGAATATCCGAGCATAAATCGTGCGTAAAAATGTAAGTGGCCGGAATCGTTGCAAATAGTGGGATACTACACGATGGAAAGCGGGAAACTGCTGTCAATGGTTTTACCGAATAGACGGAATAAATGGCTTTGTTGTTACGAGTTAAGATACAACAGGTACTCGACGACATGAAGTATATTGAGAAGGAAAGAAATACAGCCATAATCACCCAAGTTGCGAGTTCACTTCGAGGTAATCCGTATGAAGCCTCGTCTATCACTGGTTCTCCTCTAAACGTCCTATTTGCCGTACCTGCAAATGGGCGAGTTTAAAAGACATATTCTACACTGACCAAATGCGTTATGTGGTCTCACTGACGCTTGCGTGATATGCGGGATGTAAGACGGAGACGAACCACCCAACAATGCTTGGGTTAACGCTGATGATTGAGCTTCTCGTGCTTCATTTACTTGTATTAGTGGCAGGCAAAATGCAGAACTTGGGTGTTAGACGAAATGAGGGAGTAGAAGGAGGGGATTGCAAAGCATGTAGGATGAAGCGGCAGCAGCAGCTAGGAATGCTTAAGTAACTTGCGTAGCTCGAAGCAAATGCGGATCCACCAATGCGCGCATTCCAAATGATCTTACTTATTTCAAGAATGGACAATCAGGTAGTCGAGTGAAGAATATAACAGAACATGTGCAGCAAGCTGTCTTTAAAGAGTTGTTCGTCCTTAAGAACCGGAGTTTTAGCAGCGGCGCTCATGACAATCATTTAGTTTGCATTAAGGATTTTCTCGTCTCAGAAAACCTCGTTGCGTCATTATTTGCAAGTCGCCCAAATCACATCCCCATTTAGATTAGACAGCCCTAAGAACAGTTGTCAATCTTCTGCTCCTTTCCCACAAAGTGACAGATGTCTTCAATGTATGTTATATGCAAGCCAGACCTCGAATATCCTCCTACTACCGAAGTGTGTATTGTATGTGTTTAATGAAAACCTTTTGGAGCATTCTACTTCGACTGCCCGTCATTCCTCACCCGTGAACGTACGACACTATGAGGGCTGCTCTTAGGCGACCGTGGTCAGGTAATTGCACTGATATCCAGCTCAGGATGCGCGTGGTGCACATTGTGGGATGCGAGAGGTGATAATATCTTGCCTGGCGTTTACCGGACAAAGAGGTAACCACCGTCAACAACTGATGCCCGCTGGGTCTTCGAAGGGCAAGTGGATGTAGAGGCAAAGCGAAAAGACAGAGTTTTCCTTCGGGCAAAATTTATTGTATCAGTTGCAGTAAATACTATTGGGAAAGGGGTGGAAGGAAAGGAGGGCAGATATTAAGCGATGAGTTTTAGCAGCATGGCTGAGAGAAGAAGGTGACAAGCTTGCAGAAGAGGAGACGACTTCGAAGTGGCGCTCGTGTCTGTGGTAGTAGAGTTCTTTGAATTGTTAGCATCACCGGTGCTGTTAGTGTGCGTCTCATTCTTGGCTTGTTCTCCCGTTTGACCATCTTCTTGTGTATCACCGGTCAATTCTGCCGAAGTGAGTGCGCCAATGGCAAGAAAAATTGTGAAAACGAAGTAGATGTTCATGCTTGCCTTATTTGCAGCCATGAAGTTGTGTACAATTCACGCCCTATTTATATACTTTCGTGGCGATGAGTGCAACCGAAGAGAAAGTGTAGAAGGGTGTGCGCTTGCGTGCGGGTAACGCGTGCGTGGAGACATTTCGCAGGATTTTAATGGAAGGACAGACGCACCACCAGTTTTAATAACACTAGTCTTTCCCAAAGCATGATTTCAATCTGACTACTACAACTGCAGTTCCCCAACAAAGGGTGTTGAGTGTCTCATAAGCACTGAGAAGAGATTAATGATTACCTACTGAGGTCGAAGTTGACTTCTGCTCGAAGTTGTTGTCAGTACTTCTGGCAGGCACATTCCTTACACTTCCTCTATGTGGATAAGGCAGAAGGGGAAACCATTGAACATTATGATGTTTGCAGCCTCCGTAATCCTGAACGAACACTCTGTCGCGAATCTGCACGTAGTCGTTGGTGCAATATAGCTATCTGACCTCGGATGGTGTTCGTGTCCAGGAGAGCAGCCCCGTGGGTGGTAACTCAATACGATCCTTTGAGCTTCTTCAGCATAATTCTTGTCTTGTTGCCGTGCTGGAACCATTCATTTATAATGTATGAAGAAATGAGTTGCATCAATGCCTTTCTCCTGTATTCTTGTCCTCAGTTTGCCCGTTCCATGCCTAGCATATGCCATTACGCTATTCCACCGCTTTATCTCCATGAGGTAAGGCAACAATCAACCTCATTACCCTGACATGCCTGCTACGAAAAGATTTTATTAGAGGTGACAAGAGGATTCTCTCACCGCCCACTTCATTAATGGAGGGAATCAATGGACTTTGTTTTCAGTAGTCAAAATTCCATTTTCAAACCTCTAAATAGCCAAGTCAAAGCATTGAATCCACGTGCAATGGAGGTGACAGGGATTTGACAAACCACGAGAATAGGATTTGTGAGGAGAAATTCGAATCGGTAACTCAGAGGGTTGATTGCACTTGACACATATGGAGACATTAATCTCGATCTGTTGAGTGTCAGGTTTTCGCAGCACCTCTTACAGATTAAGTGATGTGTGTGGTGACGTGGGGGTGGTGGTGTGGTGGGCGGGTGGGTGGATGTCTTCGCATTATGGGAGTATGTGGAGGTTGCGGATGCCATGCGATGCACAATATAAGGCCCAATTCTCCGCTAAAACTGCCCTTTTGGACGTACAATTCACCGAAAGCACACCTTCCCGTGTCCTTTGACACCATCACACCAATCATCATAGTCTGAGTTAGTTATTCTTCGATGGCTTTCGCTCTACTCTGCGAACATGAACGTGACAATTCTTTCGTCTCACATCCACTTGCCGAAGACATCCTCATGTAAATCTCTTAATTTACACAATCCGTTTTTGACAAAGTGAGTACGTACATCTATTTTTAAATTAGTTGTTCTGTCGAAAATTTGGATTTGAAATAGGAAAAGAGCGAGATATGATGTGCGCGCCTTTCCTCCTCCCTCAATACAACCGCTTATGCTAACCTGGCTGACGTGTTACCGAAAGGGACAGAAAAGCGAATGTGATTGTTGGCGTATGCTCTCAATATGCGTTGGTGACGAGTGGTTGGGGAACCTCACATGTTCACATGTATGAATCGGTTTCGCAAGCACAGTTAGTCTCAGAATTGACTGCGTAATCAGCGCTAGAGTACGAAGTCGATTGTTTGAAGTCTGTCGATGACCTCATCTTAACAACTGTTAACTGAAAAACGGGGGAGCATCAAATCCTTCTTACAAATTTCGCCTTTTGACCGCACTGTGGCGGATATGTGACACTGCTGCGCCACTCGTAGAGAAGCCAGCTTGTCTGCTTTTTGCTGATTGCTCAAACTCGCTGGAAGTTAGCTTGTATGAGTTCCCGCGATTGTCCAGTTAAATTGTTCGGTGTGCAATGATTCAGGGTTGCCGAAGAAAGTTTTTACCCATATTTAGATTTCGGAAGTAAAATTGAAGCAATCGTTAGGCTTGAAGAATATCACGAATGTCCTCAGTCCTGCTCAGTTTAAGAGACTGCTGATTCCTAAATACTGTTAGGAATTTAAGCCACTGGATGACAACATTTTGTGAGCTATAGGAGCAATCGACATATTCTAATTGACTGTGTAAATGAAAGTGGAGGTAGCTCAGGTTGCTACTTCTGAGTTCGAACAAGGGAGGAACTTATCCTGAAAAAACAATTATGGTTTCTACCTACGGGACTACAGTTAACCAACTTGGTCCTCATATGAGTCAGTTGGTTCTAGTTGATGGTATTTCTATATCACTGTTTCTTCTTAGGTAATCGTAGAAATGTAGATCTCAGAATGGAGTCCTTCAGTGATGGTAGTTGACTGGGTGAGAATGGACGGTTTTAACAGACTTTACATCACCATCCAGCGTGTGAGTGAGGATGCGGATCCCTTCACGATATCTGTCAATTCCCACGGTATGGTATTTCTTATCTACTACAAATGAATATGAAGTACATGTCAAAAGTACTCTTTATTGGGTAAAATATAATATTTTTGCCATTTAAATAGGGGAACAACAACTTACTTAATGAAAATGCCCAAAATTGCTTCAAATGCGTCGGATTACAACGTCACTAGTAGAGGTTAAGTCTGTGTAAATCGCATACTCCTTAGCAAGTGCTAGTGAAACAGTTTTTAGCTGGCAGGAGTAAGCGCTTGAGGCTTCTTGGGGAGGAAAAGGATTCAGAGAGTATATGGGGAAATTTTGCAGATATTACTTAGAGTTCAGTGGTTAAAGCCCTGAGCTCCTACTGGGTGCTCCATCGGCGTGCCGGACTAAGAGTTTGGCGTGGTTTGAATTCGGCCACTGGGAATTTGAACCACACCATTCAGAGCTGATTGTACATAATCAAAACGAGGTGCTTTTGCGGACATTCAAGTAAGATGACCCTGGTCAAAGGCATCCATAAAAATGCTTCAAGGCCTCTTATTCCTCCGGCAGACTGTCATCGGTGAGGACGCTTTACCCGCCATCATAGTAATTGAGTTATAAATGTGGAAAAATGTTTGGCAAATAAAATCTATTGCTTCCTGCTTGCAACCTAGGTTTGGGTGTCTTTTCTTTCCAGTGGCTTCAATGCATCAAATCGGTGTTACGTCTTATCGACACCATGAGGGAACTCTTCCAAAGACTTATTTGGCCATGCCTCCAGTTCTGCCTGTTGTTCATTAAAAATTGTTCTGGCCTACAAATTTGTGATGCCTTCGGTGATCGGCGAGGCCCTGGCTGTATCCTGTTAAGATGGCCTGCATGGCAGCGGAGACCATCCAGTTGCTGTCTTCATTGACCTCCTGCGGACTTTTTGTCCGTATGAACGAACTTGGTGGTCCTACTTGCAACATGTGAGTAAGTGTATAAAAATTAATACTAAGGAGGGTTTGGTTTCACGTTCGCATGCGCCAGCCCTTGTCGGAGCTAAACTGCACTATATTGAAACGTTTAGTGCACAGAGAATTGTTACAGATTCTCCATCGACATCCTCTTGCCTTTGCCCACTCTTTATCCGGCAATGGATTGTCGACGTGACCATTATGTTCGTCTTACTTTTTATGCATATACATGGCAACCGAGTTAGCGATACCCCGGTAAATGCTTGCATGGCCACTGAGTTTAAGCTCTCAGCCGCTACCGTCGGTGCTACCTTAATCTTCTACTTGCTGGGCTGACCTTCACTGGACGGGTAGACAGCTCTGTGGAAGGTTATGCGAAGCAACGTCAAAACACTTCTTCCGAGCTATTGCGGTGATGTTTACAGCGTTTCGAATCGAATCTGATTTCTTTCTACGAATTGCCAAGCCCGAAGGTGTAACCTTGGGCCTCGTTTCTTGTTCCTATCTGCAGTCATTTACCGAAGTGGGAGAAAGAGTAGTCGGCGGATCGCGAGTGTGCAAGGTCAAAGGAGCAGTCAGGTCATTTTCCCATAGAGAATCGCCCTGGGAAGTCCTCCAATTACTCATGTGTCCCGACGATGAAAGAAAAAGGTGGCCACTCCCAAGCCAGAATGGCCAACCTCTCTTGTGGACAGAATGGTGGAAAGCGCCCTACTGAGGTTTTTTGGAGTGTGCCTCGTGTAGGGATGCACGTCCAAGCTAGTAGGTGTCCAGCTAACGGACGTCTTCACACGTCCAGCCACACTCCATTGTGAGTCACTCGTGTTCGCATGCCATACACTAGTCGTGTTGGCAACTCAATCGTGAGCTGGAAGGCTTGTAGATAAAAAAAATGAAAATCCAGATTTTGTTCAAATGTCCAAACTTTGTTTAATTTAACGCACGCCCGTGTTTGTGGGACGCTCGTGTTTAGGCCATCCATAAGACGGTGGCCAAAAACTTCACGTCCCTACGATTCTCATTTTTCCCCTCTTAAGAAGCTGAAAAATCACTGTGATTCGAGCGTGAATTAGCGCTTTACACATTTTATGCGTTTTTGGCTTAAGGCGTTTATGCATGGGACTAACGAAATGTGGGCTGTCTGAGTCGGGCGGCAAGCTCAGGCCTCTGTGGATGATGTGTCAACGCATAGCGACGCAAATCCACTAATTTTTCGCGAGCGACCAGAGATGTGTGGGGCTTTGCATCACCAAGGTGGAGAACAACACCCTTACTATACTAAACTGTCCACTTGAAAAACATTAATAAGTGCACAGTTTCTCCACTCGTCTAGTGTTTGCATTGGGAAGCTGAGGCGACCAACCAACCACTTATTGACACATTTATGGAGCAGATAAAGACTGATTCCATTTACGGCAAGCATATTTGGGTGTTGGTTTAATTGACTACAACGCAGCACGAAGACTTTAAAGGCATTGCTTAGGACGAGCGGAGGGAAAACCAAGCGTCTAGCAGCGAAACACCGGTTGGGAAACTCCTTATTTTGATGAAAAAGACCTTTTCTTCCCCTCTCGAGTTGAGCCGAAGACTCATGGGGAAACGAAGTTACCGGGTCATTATTTAGTCTGATGCAATTGTGTGAGATCTTCAGTTAAATCGAAAATGAGACTCGTCCCCCCTGACTCCTCAAGGTGGTTACTTTGTACGGCCTGTGATATCGAAAATTTAAGAAAGTGTGGAGAGGTGGAATACGAAATGATCGGTCGGGTAGAAGCTTTTTGACACATCATTGGCAATGCCAATTCGACCGGTAAAGTAGATGAGTGTCTTCATCGTAAAACATTAAATAAAAATGAATAAATGACTAGCAATACACCTCTCCACAGAGGAGATTTAGGGACGCAAGTGAAATACGAACCGGAGGTGTAGTAGATGAGGCGGCGTTAGTGTTGAAGTCAGTGTAGTGGGGATCCGGAAAAAACGAGATAATAATGGATTATAAAGGGGTTAGGTGAGAATAATAAATGGGTTAAGAAGGGTAAATTAACAATGGTGAAATGGAGAAATGGAAAAAATTGAGCAGAATAAACACAGGCGAGGGGTGAGGCGGCTAAGATGATTGGCCAAGAGGAATCGTGATGGTAGGGGCGGATCGATGAGTTAATGAAGTTGTGGCCCGAATCTGCACAATTGACCTTTCTGATCAGGATTTACCTTCTCACGAATATATTACACTCGTATGTACATTTGCCTTCATTTCCAAGTCAGCTGCTATAGCCATTAGCATTAACGCAGTGATTATCATCATCGACGCGGCCGCTTTCCTCCTGCTTCGCCTTTGCTGCTGGCCTCACACTCACTTTGAATCGAAGATGGACGCGGCTCACTCCGTTGCACATCCACTGGTGGCATTGATTGCCTAGGTGTAATGAGTTGTCCAGATGCACTAATAAATAATGCATGCCAACCGATATAATGAAAATAAGGTTAACAATTCGTGATACCGTTTTGATAGAATTCGTGCGTGAATAAAGCCCGACCCTTCTTTTGCGCATCGTGCACATTTACAATTAAGCAAAGCTTCAATCCATATGGGCTTTATGAACTGCCGAAAACAATTTTTCAGTGTCTCATATCTTGCCGATTTGTAAATGGGCAAGTAAATGTTTATATAACCAATTTCGAATTTTACCAAACTCTAAAATCTTTTCATTGGATGAAGGTTGCCTGGCATACATATCATTATAGGGACAGATGAAGATCATCAATTCCTTTACAAAGTGTTATTTGGACGTTATTATGATTTGGTAAAGTAGAAAATGGGAGTTGAACTATGTAAGAAAGCGAGTACTTAACATTGTCTTGGTAAATATGTTCTTCATTTGGTCTCTACCAACCCCAATTTAGGTGACACGTGCACTCTTGGCTAAATGAAATTCAAAAGCGGAAAGCACTGCTGGCAGCATGTGACGGGGTTTGTCTGTCCATCATTTATATGTAGGCCTTAATAAGTGAAACGTATCATAGAGCCCTCTGACGAAAAATAGCTGATTGAGAGCGTCTACTTTGATGGGCAGTGAGAAGTCGAAAGTGGTCACATTGGCATACGAGATACGCTCAATAATTTGGTGTAGCAAAAACTCAAGTGATCTCTCCAATGGTGCAAAATTTCGATTAATCACAATTTAATGCACGATAGTCTAGTAACAGCTTCCATATACTTACCAAAAGTGGAGAAGTCCTAGCTAAAAAAAAATTTTGATTATTATTTTCTTGTGAAATTAGTTGTGCCGCGTGGCAAATTAATCACTCCCTGGAGACAAGAATCTATGGCAAAAAGTCAGGATTGTCTGCATCTAAATTCCTACCCAAGCTTGGAAATTAGGTAAAATAATATAAAATTTGCTTTCCAACTTAGGTCGAAGTTTGTCACATATAGCGAGCTCGACGAGTAAGTGGAAAGTGAATTTCGTAACAAAATTTACATTCACCTTATTGCGAGCGTAGCCTCATTTAAAATTTAAATGCGAATATGTGTTGGATCCGCAATTTGTTTAACTATTTTCAAGGCTTACTAAATGCGCGTGGTTCGGTTGAACTCAGATTTTATCAAAACAATGCCAAATTTTCCGTGAACCCTCATGCAGATACAAAACAGATTTATGATGTATGAGAAATATTCCCCATAATCAGGTACCAAAATCAAATAAGTACCCGTTTTCCTCCTCCAGAGTGTGCGTAAATAGTGACTGCTTTGCATTATTACTCTGCTTACTGAAGGCAAACTTGTCTGGAACAAATCGGACAAGACGTTTTCAAGAATTTCCGATAATCGGATATATATCATAAATAAAGTTATTAAAATTACAAGTATCCGTTAGTGTTATGGGAGTTATGAAGACATGAATTTTGAAACAGAAATGAAATGAGAAATCAGAAGGTGGGACAAAGAAGGAAGAGATGGGAGTTACCACATTCGGAGCTGTTTGTCTGATTTGGTTGATTTCCTGTTGTATAGCTACCATAATTTCTAGTCTCTTTATTAAGAAAATCATTGACATTACACAGTGATATGGAAAACTCCTCAGCAATATCATCATATATAACCTTTTCACCCTAAGTGAGGAGGGAAATTGAAATATCAAAATACATGGGTATTAAAGGGGCCAATTTCTTGGTACCACTAAGTGAATGGTCAAGTTGAAACTCACCTTTCCATTTTGGGAGCTTATCTGTGGGTTACAAATTTATAAATAGCGTCAAGTAATGGAAATCTATCCTATTTTCTGCTTTGTTTGGTATTGTGCCATTTTCTTTTCATTAATGACACTTTCATCGTAACGGTTAATACTGAGATAGAATTTATGTCACCACGTTCTTCAACAACTAATTTCCCCGAATGACATATTTTCTACTAAGCCGAAAGGAATTTTAGCTATTAATTTATCTAAGGACACATATCCAGTGTTTATTTTAGCTCAAAATGGCTGCTGGTTGCTGACCGGAACAGCAAAAAACTTTCTCGAAAGTGTTCTACACTCTGAAAAAAACTGTAAAGTGGATGGAAGTGAACAGCAGAAGGGTATCCGAAGTCCATTGATGAAGTCCTCTTATGTTAATATCAAATCGAGCCAACTACTTTTTGAATGACCATATAATCTTACTGTCAAACTTATCACCTCCCATCTGCTTTCAAAATCTGTCAGGTGTTTTGCGTTCAGACAACTGTATGATCATTTTAAGTGAAGGCCACAAGTAAATATATTGAACAAACATTATTTGAACTCCTCTTACTTGCGGATTAGATTTTCAGAGAAGGAACAATGAGTGCACAACGACGGAGCAAACATTAAATTGCTCGCATATTCTAAGCCAACAAGCTGATGTCTTTGGATACAAAGTTGAGATAATGCAAACTAAACATTGGGATCGCATAACTACATAATTTATTAGCTTTGTCCTCTTGCGGCAGCAAAACTTGTCTTCTCCGGTAGCACTCATGGTTTCTTACAATTATTCATGATATGACATTTTGACGAAGAAGTTTGGAGTAGTGGTAGATCGGCAACAAAAATGACTATTTTTCTAAGTGACATAGAGTGTCACTTTGGTGATCGCATGACAGCAACTTTTCATAAAACGCATTCCTGCGGTGCATCGTTTAGTCGAAATTTGCATATATTAGGAAGCTGCCAATGATTAACAAATGCATTCGGTTCTGACGTGTCACTACTTACGTTTTCTCATCAGACACACGTAAGTTGAGGCTAAGAGGGCAGTTGCCAGAGGTAACGAGGATTACTAGCCGGCGCTGCAGGTGGTACTTCCCCTTCCGTCCTTTCTTGCTGCACTCGGGACTCAGCAGCGCGGAAATGGCATCCATCGAGGAATCGGTGGAAGAGGCTCTTTCGTCGATTTGTCATTGTTTGTATGGCTGTTTATAAAGGCCACAGGCGATTGAACCATCAGTTTCTACTCGCCAGTTTACCTAGTCAGAGCCATAGAGCGCATGTTGGGTGAAGTGAAATTTGGCCTCAAATGAGGTGTGGCGTCTGGTTGAGACCAACACTTGGCCTCCTATTTCTCTGTCTGCAACTCCTCCCTGCACCGTAACTGACCGAAAATCATATTGGCCAACTTGATTAGGCAGTCTAGCTGTCTGTTTGACTGTACCACTTGTGGTTGAGCATTCAAAGGACATCCGAGTTCATCGGCAAAGAAGGTGCCGGCATCTACAGTTTTCAACAGTGCGACTCATTTTCGTTGAACAATATGTAAGTCAGAAAAATTTTAGAATGTAATTTAGATGAAAGTGGTCCACAGGGAGTGCGGTTGATGATCATGACAATTTATGAAAATGTGTATCTAAAAACCTATGATATAGTCGTCTGAGGTGAAAAGGAAACCGTTTCCACAAAGAATCGATATGCATCTCTCCAAAAACGTGACTCTGTGAAAAAGATGCCTCTGCGAAAATTCTCAACTGTCTGACAAAATGTGACGACATTAGGAAGTCTGAACAATCTTAGAACTACACAAATTTCATAGAACTTGACGATTTAATAATGGTAAAGCATAGATTGGCAAATTTTGCATACGAAACATTTCGACTGCACTACACTCATATGAACAAATTTCAACATCTTTAAAAAGGTTTTTGTATGTTTGAGGTAAAACGTAATTGCGGTTTCCAAAAATACCAAGCAGATTAAATGACTTTGGTAGATCCGTCTGTGTGAATGAAGAGTCAAGTCGCTTAACTCCGCATGGAGCAAGAAGAGAGTTGTCGTATAGCCTATCATTTCGACATATTTATCCCGTAGGATTTGATATTCGTAGATAACACAGTGATCATGCATTCCAGCAATGTCAAACCAAGCGTCTCGGTGAAAATGCACCATTGAGCAAAGATGATGAAGGTAATAAAAGAAAAGATGATGAAATTTCCTGAATGTTTACTGGAAGTAAAGCCATTGTCTCCTATAAGAGAGGGGCAAATAAAGGTGGTACTTTGAGAAATTGTGTTATCAGAAAGTAGCTCCGCTTAGAGTATTCTTGCATTGGATAGACGAGACTGGATTAGGATGTTAACGAAGTTATCCGCATTATAAAATTATACTGTAAGACTTTGGAAAGTAATTTGCGGTGTTAGGAAAATTGGAGACCTCGCATAAAGGAAGTTGAAAAAGGGACTTGATGTCAGTCGGTAGAGTCTTAGCTATGCCCAGGTGTCTGTGGCGAGAAATAAAGATTTAATTGACATTACAGGTTTTCTAGTACCCAGAAAACCATATATAGGGAAGCTTGAATGAATATGTGGTATTTATATTCAGTTTTATACAAGTTAGCCTAAGACCAAGCTGAAAGCGCTTTCATTTGCACCGGACCAGACCATTTCCTTATATGATGTATGGTCTAATTACGAAAGCGGGTCATGCTTTGAAGATCTTCCGAAATTAACTTGAAATTTGTTCTCAACAAGTGGAGGCAGCTTCCAGCCTTTTACAGCCACTTTGAAGGAAACTGCAGTCCTTAATATGCATCATTAAAGCTCTGACGTTAACAAAGTGCCACATTAATTTTTGTTTTAAGTAATCAGGGGGGATTACATAATCTCAATAGTTCATTTTTCTCCTTACCTCAACAGGAGACACTCAAAATGCTCGTGTTGGGGAAACACCTGTGGTTATCAAACTGGAGTTCCCTTTAAAAACTCGGTAGAAAGTATTGTTGTGTACATCGGGACGAACATCCTGCTTCATATGTTTCCATCAAAGAAGTAACTATTGTCAACAACCCACGGCTATTAGGTCCTCGTTGAGCGAGTGGATGTTCTCGCAAAGGGAGAAAGTAGGGTACCATTTTGAGAATGATTTATTGTACCTGTTGCATTGAATATTGTTAGGAAGGACGTGGTAAGGTTAGAGTGAAAATATTAAGATAGGAGTTTTAGCATGAACACCGAGAGAAGAAGGTAAAATGAAGGAAGTAGATCAGATGACTTCGAAGAAACAGTTTTGGTTGTAGAGGGTGCAGCTGCTTTTCTGATTTACCGGCGTTATCATTTTGTGATCCACTATTCGACTGGATATTGCCTTGAGGTTTGGTGTTAGAGGATGCAGCTGCGTTATCATTTTGTGGTCCACTATCCGGCCCGCTCCTGCTTTGATCTTGTCCTTGGGTATCAGAAGTTGATGCAAAGGCGACTACGCCCACGACAAGAAGTAATGCCAAAACGAAGCGCGTCTTCATGCTTGTCTTAATTGTCGCTATGAAGATGCATACGATTCTCGCCCTGTTTATATACTTTCTTGCCGGCGAGTGCAAATGAAGAGAAAGTGGGGGATGTATGCACCTTTTTTGATACAGCAGTTTTTTTTGAATTTCAATGTGGCGACGGACACACTACTATTTACAAGTCATGAAGACATTAACTGCCACGATGAAAATGAGTTAGGCAACCTTTAAGTTTTCTTCACAAAGGGTAAGAAACGTACATTCTGGTAAATAGGTTAGAAAGCAAGCCATCTGTGACCTTGGACAATCCTGCATCATAAGCTCAGACTAACAAAAGGCTCTTTTCAATTTTCACTTTCTAGAAAAAATAGTTTACTAACTGTACTTGAGACAAACGAGAAGGCAGGAATCCCTCCCTCCTGCGATCTAAAGAAATTTGTGTTGTTCTAAATCTGCACCGAGTAATAGCTATAAGGGCTTCTTACTGGATAGTTCCAAGATGTTTGAGGCATTTGAAAAAGTGTGCGATACACAAGAGAATTGCGTATGAATCCAGTTGGTTGGCTGCTGATTGAAAAAGAGAAGATGCGGAGGATGTGGAACGCACCCGAAACTTTCATGGATGCCAGAGAGGAATTTGAGATTTCCTGAGAATAGTAGAACGATTGAACTAAAATCTCACCACGCGTTAAGGCACTTGTTAATTTTCAACTTTAACAAGATTTTACAACCGAAAGTGGACTGCAATAGTCCCCTACAGGGCGTCTCTCAAACTACTGTTTATTCTAACCCCACTCACCCGATTCTTCATTTTATCCACTAATTTACTTGAGAAAAAAATTAACATGCTACAGAAAAATAGTTATGGTTCAGTCGGCGGATTTGAACGCATGGCCACTACACTCTACTCTACCCTTCGCGTTCGGATAATCCTTGGCAAGCAAAGTTAAAACAGTTTAGGAGGAAAAGAAAAATTCGGAGCAACATGATTATACTAGAACCCGTACACATGGATGTGTGGTGGTAAGTAGTATGCGAAATTCACCATATCAAATTATCGTATCACCTCAATAGACTTCATTGGGTACCGCTCAGAAGTTACGAAATAGTAATGATCATTAGCATTTATAAAATTGGGTTCTATTATAATTTACTCTAGTTATAAACTGAAATTTATAATCGATGCTTTTAATGCAACGTATGAAAGATTTATGAGAAAATTTTGTTGATATTATTTTGAACTCAGTAGCAAAACATTGCACGAATTCGGTGGGGTGTAGCAACTTAGTGTAGTTCGAGTTGTGTTCATTTTTATATGATCATATAAGGTTAAACGTCTGCAAGAAACTTTTTATATTTCTACCATGGTTTCTTCTCCCACGAGATGAGTCCATCAATTGTAGTCGCTCGGGTTAGAATGGATTTGAGGGATGTAAAAGTGCTGAGCAGGGATGCGCACTTATGAAGCAGGGGGTGAAATAGACTAAGAAGTTACCAAGGTTGAACCGCACAACAAAATATGCGAGGGAAAGTGACTTTGAGGTGGCATCAGTGATGTTCAGGCGTGTTAGATTTTCGCAAATTGTTCACATTGGGACGCTTATTCACGCTCACGTAAATCCGTCTTATTGGACCAAATTTCCACCTGCTGATAAGAATATATTTTAGATTAGATTTAAATTAGAGTTAAATATAAGAATCTAAGGTTAGAACAGTAATAATCTCCTAAGTTCGCCTTTCCTCTATTCCCAACATTGTTGAAGAGGTGTTAACGAAAGAACCACGAAGCGAATGTGGGTGCTAGCGTGTCCACGCCGTGCGATTCGGTGCAAAGCTGTTGAGGAAGTTCACAGAACTCACTTCCGCAGGAACAATAAGTTATTTCATTGGAAGAACTCGATCTCTTCGTTTTGTGTCAACACCGGCTTACTCGACGAGGACCTGATGGACGTGGGTTGTGGCTGGTAGTTGCTTCGTAGTCTTGAAGATGCAAAGCAGGCTATTCACCTCATGCCCCCCACAATGTATACTACGTAAAGTTTAAGCAGAACTTCAGTCCGATCATGTTGACCACAGTTCCTTAACAGGGACATTTTGAGTTCCGCATGTTCCCTGGTTAGAAGGACGAATCGTCGAAGTTATAGACTCCACATTAGTTACACTGCAGGAACGAGTTATACCCATTTGTATTGTAGTTCTTTACAATAGCCCCTTTCTTAGCACATGCATTTGAGAGCACAGTCAATGTAAGAGTAAGAATGGGAGGTCGGAAAGTTGTCCCGATCGTTTGCATAAGTATTTCAGCTTTAAGTTGGAGGGGACTTGCAATGGGTGACTCTATGTGACAAGTAGAGCATACGCTATGCGGAAAAACTCTCGGCCACATGCAGGTGAAGTTGACTTCGGCTTGGTGTTCACCCAACTTGAACGTGACTGCGCATGTTTGCCCATCACTCAGGCAGGATGCACACGCGCGCATAATCATTGAACTTCCCCTATGAAAATGCCTCATGAGGGGAGCCATTGAAATGGCACCTGGTTGGACCACGTTATCGTGGCTACAGCTTTGACACCCCTGAACATGCGATCGAGGCGAGGTCATTACAGTTTTATGACGATGGCAGATCTTCGTGCCCAGTCATACCTGACCGTGAGGTGGATGAGAAAACGCTAGGTGAAACAATTAATGCAGGGCAGTTGCCTTTGCAGTGCGGCGCATCTTTCATTTATCGTATCGATGGTTGGGGACCATCGGGACTGCACACTATTGCTGCTTGATATTGCTGTACATTCACACAAAGCTTCAATAAATGCTAACAACTTGACTTCTCAACAGTATAGAACTCTACCACATCCTCTATATCCGCCCCACGTTTCACCAACCAGCTACAAACTTTTCGTAATTACAAGTAATTTGTAAGATTAAAGGCCACAATTACCAAATAAGATATCGTAAAGGATTTTAATTCTTTTATTAAATTAAAAGTACCGACTTTCCCACAAAAGGCATATGTGAGATGTCCAATCTTTGGCACAAAGTTGCACGTACCGATGGATGATCAGATGGTTGTCGACATACATTCAACGCCCTTTTCCTAGTTTCCAGCCTAACCGTTAAACTCGCACTAGTTTTAATAAGACTGTGTGAAATAAACTCTTACTGAGCACCATTGCACTCACAAATTATACGTGAACTAACGGATCGTACCTTCATTGAAGCAAATCACCCAACCGCCTGGTAGTCTCACTTTGACCATCTCTTCCATCGGAATTTAATGAACCCGTCAGTATATCTCTTTTCAACGTAGGGCTTTCAAACAGCCACAAATGTGGCTCCAGATAAAGCATCAGAGTCCTCTGGTCAGTTCTCAACTTCGAAGGTCAGACTGGCCTCTCACCAGTAGACCTGTCTCAATGCTATGCTCAATATATTTCCGCCTTCTATGCAGACGAAAGCTCGAAAGTCAGTTACCTAGTGACTTGTAGTCCGCATCTAATTCCACTTGTTATTACATCAAGATGCTGCCCCGATAAGTTACACTCATAGTGCCAAGAAAGGCGTACTTTGGCAAATAATTGACGGCCCGAAAATCTGTTATCATGGGGAAGGTAGTGGTGTGATCTGACCAAAAAGGTGCTCTGCACTTCCTTTACCATATATTGCTCACTAATAATACGGAAAAGGTCTTCGTCAAAGTGAGCTATGGTAGTTCACGAGTAAATGAAAGGTGGTAGGCAACAGCTCGTCGAAAGCGGTAAGACTCCTCCACTGCCATGGGAGGAATAAAGGACCGCACCTTGGGCGTTCCACCAATTGCGAACAGTGATTTATATTGATGAATTTCCAGCTTCGGGGTGCGTCCTGCGAGTGTTTTCTTATCTATCCATTTGCTTGACTGTTTTCAGTGATTTTGCAAAATCCAAGGATGCGATCGGCTCTTTTCCTCCATCAGCTGCACTTGCCTCATTTCTCACGGTATGTATGACTTGAGATTTTTCTTCATTTATTGTCAACAGGTGTTTTACAGGGTCGTATTCGTATGGGTAGTTCCTAGTTCAGATCCAAATTTGCGAATAAGTGTGTGTGTGTGTGTGTGTGTATGTAATGGATTCCTCGCAATCAACATGCGTTAGTGATCTTCCGCGAGGCTATTTGACGATATTCAGCTTGTCAGAACGAAATACCTGTAACCCATTTCTACACATTTGCAGTATGTCACCAATCTCTAATTGCCCTATTAATGTTTCTCGAACCTGGAGCTACGCTATAAATCAAAGTGAACTCGTACAGGAAAAGGAAAGAAGTGAAAATGGGAATTTGTTTACACATGGTCTTGGAGGAAATAAATCAAAATTAAGTGGAAAAATCACTCCTACAATTTATAATTATGAAATCTAGCGCAGGTTACAATGTATCTCTTTCAGACGCAGCTGAACACGTTTAAGAGCCAGTTCCATAGTATCCAACGTAATACCTTGGAGTAGCACTTTTTGATTCGTTGAAATACGGCCGGACCTAACATGTTATTGCGGTTAATTGCTGTAAGTTGAAGTGACCAATCGTGAGGTAATAATGTTGCTTCGTTGAAGAGGTAAACTGACGGAAAAGACGAACAAGCGGGCAGGAGGTGAGTTTCCCAAATAGGGCTTTCGAAAAGAAGAAAGAAAGTTATATTCGTGCTAAGGCGGGTTTGATGTAGTTTAACAGTACGGTCCTGATAAAAGTAGTGACCTGCCAAAGTCAATTCTCCAATGTAGGGGCCCAAGTCTTGCCTTAGCACACAACTAAGCGCTTTCATTGTCTCACTTACGTCAATTGTTCAAGCTATAATTGGAAAACGAAAATCTTCCTTCGAAGGCGAGAACGAGGAGGGCTCTGCGTCAACTACACACCTTCTTAACTCGATCCCTTGTAAGTCGGAGGAGAAGAATAGCAACTTTCGGGGTGTCATAGTCGGGCAGTTCCCGGTAGTTGTGCAGGTTTCAACGAATATACGCATATACAATTTAGTTACTCTCACTTTCATGGTCGGCACTTCATTCTTGCCGAAATTGTTAGTCTGTCCTTTTAAGCCAAAGACGTAGATGTGCAGTGTTGGTAAATGTGGCGCAAATCGTTGATTGACATGAAATCTCGCTGATACTTTTGCCCTCTGCGTCGGTGAAGTGAAACACAAATCTTAGCCAAAGAATGCAAATTTATGCTTTATGGCAAATTTGACACTTTGGTGTTAGTTAAACTCGCGATGATCTTCTAAAATCGGATTGTTCCTCCAATGAGATATTCGGTACTTACACATTAACAATTGTCTTAAATAGGATGTTGGATTGGGGAGATATGTCCGAGAGAGGTGGTCGTCCCAAAATCTAGAGGATGCGTTGTGTGCTTCTGCTTTATAAATGGGTCAGGTTATTTAGTGACAGTAGCTAATCCCGTTATCTATAAAACAAAACCTGGGGTTGAAATCACCCGCGGTCTCAACAGTGTACTTATTGCTGTTACTCTTCTACGTTTTGCATGTCTATCGGTTGCCAGATTTGAGTGGATTGACATACATCAGTGGCGGAGCTTTCATCGGGGCGTATCATTGAAAGATGAAATAAAGTAACTACAACGAATTCGATGACATCGAATTTCTGCTATGTAGTCTGCCAAAAAGAATATTACCAATGTATGGTGACCAGAGCCATGCATTTGTGCAGATTCCCGCATTTTCGTTCATCAATCAAATCAAAGGTCCTTTGGTAGTGTAAAACATACTCTCAGGTATAGTTCTGATTTGATTTTCAAAAGCATATCAGAGCATAATTACATAGGACGGAATAGCCTCTTGTCTAAACTTCTATGAGTCAGAAAATTCCCCATGTTTTTGACTTTTGGAAGCATTCCCTCATGATTTGTTGCTATGAAATCATACTAATAACATACATGCAAAATGAAATGGAATTTCCTTAACTAAATTCTCCACAATTTCATTTAGCTGACTTATTAAGTTGTTTAAATAAGAATTATGGTAAAAAGATAATATAGGACGTTTGATATAAAGGCAAAGGAATTTATCTGAAACAGAAATTAATGTTGATAGGACCCGACAATGATGTTTAGAAGCAACTTAAGTAACAAAACTGTTAACCAAAATTACTATAGTACTTATGAATTGTGTCTACTTATAAAATTACCACATTATATTTCATCACAGCCTGCGAACTTCCCGTGCCTAAAATTGTGAACAGTTATTCATTCGTATTAGGTGCCTTCAAGTGTCTAAACTTTTGAGCAAATGCTAATAATTTTAATTTTTGGAAAGTTCATTATGAAAGTGTATGGCGGGTTCAAAATACCCCGGTTTCAGAAAGAGTATAACCAAATTCTCAACTGTTCGTTTGCTAACCTATCAAGGTAAAAAAAAAGATTCAAAGGTTAATGACTTTTCAAATAAATTGCACTTATCATAATCTTTCACGCTTTTCGACTTCCAAGGTGACAGGAGCCAGAAGTAGGAAAGCTCAAAAGCAAATCTATAATTTAAATAAACGTCATTTAAGGCAAAGTTCATATTACTTGAACGAAAGAATTACCTTACCTCAAGCAAATCCCATCAAAAAGCGGCACAGCAGTGTCCTAAAAGTTAGGGAAATAAGGAAATGGTCGCTTACGGACTTCATCTGATATTAGCAGTGTTCCTTTTACACTTACTTCCGATTTCTCTAGAACATTTTATATGATCGTTCCGAGGCGAATTTTGAACACAATTTATATTGTTACACTTAGTAATAGGGCTGACATACGATTACTAACAAATAATTATTTTTGCCTAAGCTCACGTTAAGAGGCATGCAAATAGGTTGACTGTCAAACCCGTGTAGATGTGTGCAAGTGCACTTGTCAAGGCACTGTCGTGGGTGGTGGAATAAAAGTGTTAGTAGAAGTCCATGGGAGCACAGGATGATGTTTGGTCGACCGCTCCAGTATTGTTTGGTAATTCAGTGCAAACTCTGAAATATAAAGTTGGTGTGAATCAGTGAAGGAGTTTTGAGAAGGTACTTGCTGCATTAACAACTTACTCAAAGAATAGAGTGGACTCTGTACGATGAAATAGCATCTTCCCGCATTAATGTGTGGTCTTTAACATCAAAATAATTTTCTTCACGAAACGAAAATTCGTACGGAAAAGATAACTTAGGGTCGTGACAAATTTTGACCAACTTAGATCCCATTTATGGTAATGTTAATTACATCCTCAAGACAAAGAAATTTACTGTATGCAAGAAGGAACTCCTTTCAGCCAAAGTGCAACTGAGCCAGTGCAAATTATGAAATAATGCTTCGAAGATTTTAAATTTCTGTGTCTGCATTGACGAAATGGCTCTGTAGAACCGGAAGACATCAGTTTTTAGGAGGTTTAACGGTTAAACATTTACAAATTCACTAATGCTCCAGTTATCGACATTGGCGGGCAACGACTTTATGGTACCTATTTTATTATGATGGAAAAATGCAATGCAATAAACTCAACCATGCCCCAACTGTAAGAATTTTATTTTTAAATTACTTAAAACTTTTGTGATTGATGTTAATGGGAGATATAGAAGCTTGCTTGCAGATGCTGAACAGCATAAAAGAATACACGAAATCAGAATCGGTATTTGCTAATACTGCATTAATTCCGGAACAATTGGTAGTTATTTGACAGAAGAAAATTTCCATATCCGCTCAAGCTTCCTTGAATTTCACTATTTCACATGATTTTGTACTATTAAGGACGACTTGCAATTGGATTTGCTAAAATTTGGTCTAAGGGTTTTTTGAGTCATGACCGCAAAAAATCTCGAGAGGATGGTTTAAATGAGAAAGCCATCAAAATTTCCTGGCACGGCTTTTCACAAATCTATATAGTAGAAGTTTAGTGGGTGCACCGAAAACTACTTCCAATGTCTGCTGCTGAAAAGCTAATAAAGTTATGAGATGCATAAACTCATTGTATATTTATAAATTAATTTAGTTGACGATCATATATTATGTTTGATAGGTTTAGCAAAGATTTTTGCATACTTGATTTCCGTAAATTGCGGTAATAGGTTGCTTCCTTTTACAATTTTTCAAGAAAGACGAACACGTGTTCGTTTTGGTCTCACTGCCCGATAATCACGCCAATATTCTTTGGTAATCACAGAGGGAAAAAAGTTACCATCAATTAATTACCACGTAACTATAACCGGCTTGAATACATAAAACCAAATTTATGTATAAATAATAATCGAATAATCTACAAATTAACATGTAGAGCTGTGAAGAGCCTAATTTAACACAATCTTAGTGACACCACCTATTCAGGTCCTTTAATCATAATTTCAATGAGTTAGGCATGAAATAATGACATTTCAGCGATTTTGATACGTCGTGGCAGAAATTCACTACCCAAGGTGTAACAAAATAGGGGCAAAATATAGTAAAGAATAGATTTCACCAGCGCAGTCATGAATAAATTTGAGTAGGCTGAATAGAAGTAAGTGGATCATGAAATTGTCGTGCCTTGCGTCGTTTAAAGTCGAACTTCTGGACACTAGAGTGAGCATTTAATACAATCGCTGTGTACATTTGTCCCGTTGCCTTCAACAGCAGAAGACGAATCTTGGGAGTGAGTAGAGGTACACACTTAAAGTAGGGTTAACAACGTGGAAAGTGCAATTTGTGTAGAAATGAAAAAGAACCGATTATTGCGGTGTTTATACAGTGGATTTTGGAGATCACAGTGAATCGGGGATGTAAAACCTCTGCGTGGGCACCACAATCCTCTATGCAATGCAGCTCATTGATGCTGGCGCCCATGGGCTCTCCCACTAGTACTCATTTTGTGGTACTTAGAACAGAAAGTCATATTATGATATTCAAATACAGCATATTATGCAGGAAGCCTTGCCATTGTCCAAAATCTTACTCCAATTCTTTCTTTTAACGGCAATTCTAGCGTATTTGTAATGATTGTGGTAAAAGTGCTTGAAAATATGCATTTGATATTTAAATGATCACGATAATAATTATGATTTCACCACGTCTTCCACACTTCACCAGATTCGTGTATCATTTAACGCCAATTAGAAGTGGCCACCGTATGTAAAGATTATGCGTTACAAAGAGGTCAGATTTTGAGAGCATTAGACCGTTGCCATCTGCATGAACTTGGCATTCCTTTTGTTCACGACAATCTAGAAATTGAAACTATTGAATTTATCTATGCACAACTGAACTAATTTGAACCAAAATGCATCTTAGCTATGGTCCAATATGGTTCTCTTCGCGGATTTACCATCTATAATCGATATTTAGCTGGAAATGACCACACTATGAAGGATTCTTCAAACGATGGAAAGATATATCAATTTTACGCCCCATCTTTTATTTGGAAAACTTTCCAGAGAAACTGACCTCTGTATCTTGTTTATGTCCATAGTGAGGCTAATCGTTTCCAACTGAACCGTGTTAATTAGGCGCAATTAGCATTGCCATTCAATCAAACAGACGTTAAGCCAAATTTCCTCAGAGCTTACATGACTAAATACATTGTGAGGTTGTGGCAAGCTTGAAAAGTTGATACCGTGAGAATGCCCTAATCTCGCGAGGCGTGGGAGGAAGAACTGTAAAACTTGTATTCTCATGCCAAATGAATACAACGTAACATTCAGTTAGCACTGTACGTCTTCTGATTCCCGTTGGAACAACTAATAGGTTAGTTTGTTCTTGTTGTGCACAGCTGTCGCCTGTAATTGTGCTTCAAAACATAAAACGGCAAGTGTGCATTTTACGAAAGCGTGTTCGCTTTCTGAACACTTTTAAGTTGAGGAATATTCGGTATGTGGTACGAAGAGACAAGGAAATACAAATGCTCAAATCATTTTTAGTTTCGACGCCAAATTACAAACAAACTAAAATCTTCAATAGAATTTTCCGCGAGAATCACACGCCACCATGTACAGAATTTTCCTTTTAATTATCATAAAATTCCGTTACTAAGAATGCAAGATCCCGCTACATACTCAAAAGCACGCCAATCTGGAACAATTTCTTCTTTGAACGCACGATGAAAGGAAAAAATGGCTAGGGCGCGCTAGACACAGTAATATCATAAGTTGTGATTAATTCATAATGTTTTGTACCACCATTAATCCAGTTTCACTTGTGGAAAGTGAACATGCAAAGTGTCGAACCACTCTGTATATCGTCCTCCATGTAATATATCCTCTCTATCGATTTGCTGCTCTACTTTTGGTGGTGTTCTTCCTATTAAACTAAATGTACAGCGGTGTTGTATTTTATTGAGCTTTAGGGAAGCTGAAATCGAATACATCATAAAGTTGGTCTCATATTAAGGAATGAAGTTGAATGAGGGTGTTATAGGTGAAGAGTTGTCCTTCTTGTTTAGCTGACGATGAAGAGGAAAATGCTAGTAATTGAATCTAAATAACATGACTAATAAGGGGGTCACATTCTGCTTACACCGTGTGCTCCTCTGCGAAATGTATTACTGTCTAGCTATTTCTGACTCCATCACCGCAAAATGATTAGTTGCATTTCTCAGATACTTTTGACATGGCTGAATACTCACTTATATTGTCTATACATGTACACTTACTGCTAGGTCAAGTCCTGCTGCGAGTACGTCGAACTACCTCTCTTTT